>JASANE010009625.1:0-34254 GCA_030248225.1 Trileptium ribeirensis | reverse complement strand
TTTACATAAATTTCTTATATTGGTATATTTTAATTTGCCTCTACGAAGTCCTCGCATGCCGAGAATTTTATTCCTATCATCTGCGTATAGTGGGCAATTATTCAATAAGTGATTCGACGTCTCCTCAATTCCACATTGTTCACAATTCTTATTTCCGACAAGCTTTAGCTTATGTAGGTGGGTGTTTAACCAGCTATGTCCTGTTAGAATCTGTATACACTGCCTAAGCTTGTCCTTGGAGAAACCTATGAGGAATTTGCCTCATCTACTGTTTGGTGCACTTATAATACTTTTTGTTTGCTTGTATACTACTTCTTGTCTCCATTTTGTTACAAATTTCCTATGCATCCATGATTTGATCATGGTGGAGACTTCTTTCCTAGCCACTGGCAGGATTGGCTCAGGGCCAATAGGTACATTATGTAATATGTATATGAATACAATGATCAAGTTCCAATACAACCAAACAAAAGAAAAGATTAACTCATCAATTTGCCGTGTGAAACGTAACTAGGGCACATAATTTTATTAGGCATTTTTCATAATAAGCTGCAGGAGTTTTTTAGCAAATCAAGTCGATGCTTTTAGCAGCTATTTTACACATTCAGAAGTCTCCGGGTTACGTTTCAATTAACCTGTCCAACTGGATAAATGAGTATAGCTTACATAGAAGTACTTAGAGTATGTTTGGCTAACATAAATTGAGTCGAGCACCAGCCAGTGCGCTTGTAAACTTTGTAAATCAGGTTAAATTGAAGTAAAGTAACGTTATCTGCAGCGCAGCCAGAAACTGCTTTCTTGGCAATGAAATGTATTATTGAAACTGTACGAACAGCATCAGAGTTTGCCTCATTTATAGCATTTTGATTAGAAAGTTATCATCATTATCATCTAACTGACGGGCACTGTCTGTCCAATGCTACCTTAAACAGTGTCTCTTACCACTGATCAGAAAATTACTTTCTACCTATTAATTTCTCTTAGAATCATATAAACCAATACTTTAAAGTTTCCTACAGAAAGACATGTAACAAACGTATATATGTGCACTAAAAGAAGGCGACTGGAAACAACGCGAAACTGTTTTTATTCACTCCATGCGTTATAAGCACATTCAATTTTACGCAGTATACGCAAGGGTGTATAGTGGAAGGCATTTTTTGCTCTTTTTGCAGTACACCCGTTGATGTGGCTCCTATTTATGTGTCATATATTCAACAGGTTTTGTCCGAGATTGACCTGGTCAGGAATATGGCGACGCGCCATTTTTTTACTTTTCAAGCTCTATTTCAATAATATTCCATGTAGTCCTGCGGTCAAGGTTAACACTAAGGGGTGTTTTACGCCTGTGAAATAAGCGATAAGTTACCCAAGGTCAGCTATGACCCCTACCAAAGGGAGGGGGCGTCATTAGAGGTCAAGACCATAACTTTTTACCGAAATATTTAGCAAACATTGGGCAAAATCGTCAAAATTTCAGCCAACAACAAAAATTGAAAAATGTGGGGGTCTAAATTGAAAATTTTAGCGCTCAAAAGTATGCTTTTAAGGGTCACGCAGGACACATTGAGGGTAAGCACCCACCCCATATATAAATCCTGTTTTGTCTTCATACATTTAGTTAATATAGTGTATTTTTAATACCCGTAAATTAATTTCCGAATTTTGTGTGATTGGAAGCTACGTACGAATGCAATGATGATATGGCCATTTTTGTCTGGTCAAATTAGATTGCGGCAGCCATTTATGTCAAATTATGACGACAAGCATTTGCCAAGGTTTGCGCACCATTTCGCAGACAAACAAAACACTTATTAGTTATTAGGTAAGCCTGAATGTTTAAACCGCGTCGCAGATATATGTTTGGAATATAGGCAGGAGCAAATGCATCGTTATATATTCAGCGATAGAAAATAACATTTAAAATGCTCATAACAGCATCAATACGTAACATAGATCGGCAAACGACATACCGCGGACGGAATTGACTGCAACCATCGATTAGACCATTCAATTTCTTTCGGCCACCAACGTGGGGCTACGTAATCTTTAAATTTCATCGATGTTGAACCTTTGATTCCAAATGCAGCTTTCAACATCTTCGGAATGTATACTGTCAGGTCGCGCTGAAGTTGTATAATAAAACCTTTCAACAATCATACGCATATCCCACAATCCTGCACAGTCAAAAATAAGCTGATTTCACGTGCATAGCTTTTATCCGGGAACCATCAAAAACCTTGGCAATATTTTAGTGTCTAACAAGTAGGTCTGCTCGAAGAAATAACAAAACAAACAGGCAGAGACCCTGCACTAGAAATTTACAGTTTTTTCGAATTTCGAACTGGCACATCCCAGGTCCATTCAGCTGGGGGAGGCAGCTCCCACCTGCGAGAATTTCCCCCAGGTTAAGCGGGGAAAACTGTACCCCACCTAGGTCCAGGACTTTTATAATTGCGGTTTGTCGCGTTTTTTCAAGCATTTACAACATTTTATGTTTATTTATGATGCATATATTGTTTAAGTACTGAAAATGGGTATTTATGCACGTTCAACTTCAGTTTACTTAGGATTTTGCCATAAATTTTGTTATAACCTTTTCTTGTTAATAGGGCAATTATATTGTTTGAAATTTCGCCATCCGGGTATCAGCGAAAACCCGAGACCAACTTTCGAAATCCTCTCACCGGTAGCTACAACTAGATTATAATGCATTTTTGAAGCTACCGTTGTGGAGCTACGAAACAAAGTTTAAAAAAATGCCGCCAAAATGTGCCAATTTCAAAATTATTGCAACGCAAGTTTTTCATTTATCAGGGACCGTATGGACCGTTTTATATAGGGTCATTTAACCCTTTAAACGCGCTGGTTTCACTGTTTTGACCCATATTAGCTGTTTTATTAACCCCGCGTGACAGTGACAAAGGAAAATTTGTTTAATTTTGGCACCAAAAATAGTCAAATTCGACAGTTTTCCAATATAGTAGGGAATAACCGGAACCGGAACCAGCATCCGGAACCGTCCATTCAAACCGGATACGGAACCTTGTCTTCGAAACTTATATATAGTAAAACAGATGAAAAATGAAGGTACAGTGGATTTTAAATGTATTAAAAATAACTTTTACATTAAACCTAATGTATTACGATGACTTTATTGCCTTTGTGAAACTTTAAAGAGACTGAGGAAGCTAATAATGTTTATTTATCCATCAATATGTCGGCTTTTACACCCAGAGCAAAAAATGCCTTCCACTATACAACCTTGCGCACACTGCGTCAAATTGAATGTGCTTACAACGCATGGAGCGAAGAATAAACACCTTCGCTTTGTTTCCAGTCGCCTCCCTTTACTACACATACGTTTGTTACATGTTGTTCTGTAGGAAACTTGAAATTATTGGTTTATATGGTTCTAAGAGAAAATAATAGAAGGTAATTTTCTGATCAGTGGTCAGAGACACTGTTTAGGCTAGCGTTGGGCAACCAATGCCCGTCAGGTAGATGATAATGATGATAACTTTCTAAAAAGAATGCTGTAAATGAGGCAAACTGTGATATTGTTCGCACAACTTCTATAAATACAGTTCATTGCCAACAACACAGTTTCTGGCTGCGTTGCAGATAACGTTACTTTACTTCAATTTAGACAGGTTTACAAAGTTTTCAAGCGCACTGGCTGGTGCTCGACTCAATTTATGTTAGCCAAGCATACGCTAAGTACTTCTACGTAAGCCATACTCTGTTACCGTGCTTGACCGGTTTATTTCGAACATACCCCGCAGACTTCCGAATGTGCCAAATATCTGCTACAAGCATCGACCTGGCTTTGTTTTGTTAACAAACTCCAGCAGGTTAAGATGAAAAAAACCCTACTGAAATTATGCGCTCTACTTACGTTTCACACGGCAAATTTATGAGTTAATCTTTTCTTTTGCTTGGTTGTATTGGAACTTTATCATTGTATTCATATACATAATGCATATGTTTGGATAACAGATGACGCAAAAAATATGGAAAATTACAAACAAAAATTTTAAACCGGAATTGCGGTTCCGGTAGAGTTTTTGCCATTTGCAGGAACAGCAACAGGAACACGGAATTCCGGTTACTCCCTGCAATATAGATATACGTAGGTCAATCGACAGCATCCATAGGTTTTTGGGGTTGCTAAATACGATAAAAGTAATTGTATTTTTGTGGGATGTATCAAATAAGGCAAGTTTTAAGGGCCGTACTACGTTAAAGTCACTCCTCAAATTATAATTTTTTTGAAATTTGTAATTTATAAATCTCAAAAGTTTTCGACTTTTAGGTGTTTGGGAGAAACTAAAAGTCCTTCGGTTTTGACATATTACTAAGATGACCGTAGCATTGGCATTAAGTATTGCTTGTGCATAGCTGCTATGACAGGACTGTAAGCGGGCATAGCGAATTGGATTTGGAAAGACAAAATGGTCAATTAGCACAGAGTAGCCACACCAGCTACATTTCCCCTCGCTTTGCGAGTTACTAATTTAGTGTAGGGGTATATACAAAAGTACTGTTTTGACCCAACCGTCATGACCGCGCAATTGAAAAATATTTTTCCTGTAATAGCGCCTATCGCCACTTTGATCATTTCGCTATGTATGCAAAACAAGCAAAAATTACAAGTAAATACGAGGAACGTCTTCGCCACCTTCAATTCCAATCGATGGAAACTAGACGTCGACGCGCAGACCTAATACTGATGTATCAGATTATGACAGGAAAAACGCGACTTCCGTATGACATTCTATTCGAAGACGGATTTACTGTCACTCGAGGACATCATTACAAAGTTAAACCTCCGGACACACCGAAAACGTCCAAGCGCAAATATGTATTCTGTCACCGCGTTGCGCATGATTGGAACAATCTTCCCGCGTATGTTGTAGAAGCTTCAGCGACAGCGTGCTTCAAACGTTTGCTCCACATTTCAAAGTATTTACCCGAGATATAACTGTTCTGGCGCGTTTTGAATGATGTTTCAGGCCCCAAAAACCGGCATTCAACGCCCCACACGACACTTCTCTCATTCGTCAGATGCGATCAGTCGACCAATGTGGCGCTCAGGTGAATTATAAATATTAGTGCCAGCAAATTTTTGCAAGTACTTATATATCTCGCAAGCGAGGGTACGATGGAGCGAGCATGAATTCATCTATAGTTATCAGTATGTGTGGCCTGTAAAATGGCTTTGTGTTTAACATTATAACCTAAAACCTCTGCAACCCATGAGGTCCTTTATAATACCTGTCTCATTGTAGAGCTTCGATCAACCTACACATGTCTCAAAATGTATTATAACCTAGGCGAGGAAAACAACATATAACCAAATAAGTTGCGATAGACGAGAATATTTTCATAAATCGGGTGCGCGAACAGTCGGTCTTAAACTACTTCAAACCGCCTTAAAAATATGGACAGTGATGTTGGATTCTAGATGACCAATCATCGTATTCAATGCACACAAATACATATACATTTATATATTGTTTTAAATGCCCTGAATGTATATAATACTTAACAAAAAGACTGCACACACCACGTATATTATGGATCGGATTCGTCAAAAGCTTGAAATACCAGTCCTGTGCACTCGATAATTATACCACCGTCTTCAGTATTCCGAAAAACATATATACAAACCATTATTGATGTGCTGCACACTATACATGACCAAACAAATGAAAACGGACATTTTCAAAATCGGTTTCAACGACTACAAAACTCTAAAATTTCATGAAAAGTATTGTAAGATAAAAATCGTGAAGTTGGACTCTAGGGAACATACTCGGCATGCTTGAAAACATAATAGCAAAGCATTGTAAGATAAAAAGAGTATATAATAACACGCTGAAATCTGAAAAGATTTTTTTGCAAAAGCCATGTGTAGGCGCCCAATGGCTAAGGACAGGCTGTTGATCTCGATGCCTGTGTACGGTCGGAGCGAGATATTGGCGACGACAAGCTTACCAAATATGGCAAACAATCTTTAAAACTTCTGTCTATTGCCATTATGACCAGGAAGATGGGGTCGGTGATGTTCGCGTTCACCTAAGGGCACATCGTCATCACTTCTTGTATCGAACAATAAAAGATTTTGTCAAAATTAATCCACCAGAAGATGAGACATAAGTCACAATGGCAAAGAATTTTTTCAAGACAATCTAGTTAGCACCCTCAGTGAAAACTGGTAGACAATTTTTTGGTGATCGAAATGGTATAGACATTTGGGATTGTCAAATGCTGGCACGCGTTGGAAAAGAGGTGAAGGGTGGGGTTGACCTAAAGCTGAAAGTATTTTCTTGAGCAGGTTGAAACTGTACAAAATACATCAAAATCAACCAAAAAGCATATAACATAAAGATTACACCTAGGAAATAAGAATCAATCATAAAATAACAACGCGTCAGTTACTTTCGCGACCTCAAAATCGATTATCACTAGTAATTCTCTCGAGATCGCACAGCGTATTGGCGCAAAGGTACAATCTACGCCTTTTGCGTACACAGCCAATCAGGTCTCGATAGCAAAGGTCGATATGTTATATATATGTGGATATCACACAAAACCGAACAAGTTCAATCACACTACTACATATATTACGTAGAAAAGATCACATAACGTGTAATTTAAAGCTGGATAAGCTAACCAGAGTATAACCCGCGTTGGCGATTACGGTCAAGAGACAAGGGCATGGCCTTTGAAACAACCAATCCCAGATCCATACACGACTCGCAATACTACCAACTACCATAACAAATGATTCTGCATCTATGCTCTGCCTCCAAGTTTTTAGAGTACCGGCAATGAGTTTCCCATGCCCGAAACCATCAAGCGACTTTTCTGCCTTCCAAAACGTCAAAATAAAATTTCGAATTTTTGGTCGAGGAACCACCAGTGTGCCATACTCCCATATCCACCCAAACGCACGGAACCATGGGTCGTAGAACAAAACTAACACCGGAAATGAGTTTCCCATGCCCCTAAAAATCCAAGTGCAAACTATCAGCCTCCCAGGACGTCATAATAAAATTATGAATTTTGGGTCGAGGAACCATGAGGGTGCCATAGCCCTGTACCCATGGAATCATGGTTCGCCGAGCAAAGCCAATACCGGCAATGAGTTTCTCATGCAAGAAAACTCCCCAGAGAAACTTTTCAGCAGCCCGGGACGGCAGAACAAATTTTCTAATTTTGGGTCGAGGAACCACCAGGGTGCCATATATCAATCGTCATTACTGCAGAACCGGAGGCTTCATCGAAAAAAAGAGGCATCGGCATTTATCATCTTACAATGACATACAGCGAACCATAGAAAAAATTCGATAGTTAAGCTAAAAATATCCTTCCTTCCGTGAAGGATACTAAAAGGGGTAAAAACCTTCATTTTGATTTCTGACTCCGGAACCAGATATCAAATCAAAAACACTCGCGGATGTACACAGTAAATCGGCTATGCCGGTTCGAATGAGGCCAAGATCATGGAAATCGGTCAACTCATTCCCGAGTTATGGTTGATCACACAAATACAGATACGGAATTTAGAAGCTTGAACCCCAACGACACACAATCTCCGCTACGATACATTACGCTCTGATGAAGTGTTCAATTATTCGATGCTTAAAAAATTAGGACATATCCACCCGCTTCTCCACAACCACACATTTATTATACGACCGACAGAACAACATTCACTGCTATATTTGCCAACATTAAGATCTTCGGTGTCTCTAGTCTGTTATGTAACATTTGGTAAAATGTGGATACTGTTAGTTGATTCGACCGGAACAAGCTTCACAATCTCAAACTCCGAACTTGTTTCTTTTCGTGAACAAACGGGCTTTATAACTTGTTATTAAAAAGGGTAGTTGACCGCTTATTGTAGCGTGCAGGTGAAAATACAGTGCCAAGGAAGATTAACACAACCCCCGCTAGAAACTTTAACAGAAATAACACCAATGACATTCAGAATATGCATGTGAACATGTTGCTTTAGATTTAACAGTTATACATGCATATAGCGTTTTAAAAGCCTGGGAGGGTGTGACTATGGAAATAGCTTTTTGATGAAATTACAGGTAATTCTACTCCATAATTCTATTCGAGATCAAAGATAACCCTTGAACACAAATATGGCTGTCTCTTGTGTGAACTAGATGTACTCAACCACGATATTTCGATGAATAGTATTGTTAATGTTCACCATTTGATTAAACTTTTGGGTTAGTTGTTTGATCATACCAATATATTAAAAAAATTTTATATAATGCTATGTATAGGGCCCTAAAAATGATATTAAGCAAAGCTGGTAGCAAATTTTTGGCAAAAGCATTCGTGCTCTTGGGTGAGTGAAAATCGAGGGAGATTTACTATTCAAAAATGGGTCAAAGATCAAAAATCGCCGTTTGCTACAGTACGTAAATAAACAGTAGCAACATTGCACTCCCATTGTTTGTCTCACCTTGGAAATCGTAGGCCTTAAGAATGTTGCCCCTTTCTTTGAAATTCGATAATTTTGGCGACGCCATTAAAGCTTCATTCCGCCAGCAACAATGACAAGTGGTCCGTTGTGACTTGCTGAGGGCAGCTACATATAGGCAAGGGTTACCTTACCGCAGATAAAGCTATGAGTCAAAGATTTTTGTCTGCGCCGTGATTTTAAATGATGTAGTGTTTGAAAATATAATACGACTTGGTAATATCACGATCAAGGACACTTGGCGACACCTAGAGTCAGGAGATAAGGATTCTGGGTTAAAGTTTTGTGTCAGAGTTATTACCATGTCTTTCGTCTTTATTGTAAGACTTCAAATGTATAGACGAGCCGTTCTTGACGGACGACCTATAACTCGATAATATCCGGTTTCAGATTAACCCCCGGCACAACATGCAACATTATACACCCTGCTGTGAAATAATCCACTTGTTATATAAACGATGTAATAACCAATGTGCTTAAACGAGAGCGTTTGTATTTTGGCCGGTATCAGAAAGCAATAGCAATATCAAAAATAATTTAAAAAATGCTTACCTGTGTCATGTTCTGTAAAGTTTTCGGTTCGCCATCCACAATGAGAGGTGGTAACAAATCTTCCACGCCGTCCATAATTACATCGTCAAGAATTTCATTACTGTACGGTCTTGAAACATTTAAAACTGATGTAATGTTGGTATATATCTATATAGTCAAATGGTGTTATTTTGAACATTTGTAATTTTCATCATCATAAAACCGAATTAGATTGATGTTTAGTATTTCGACTTGGCTAAAGAGTTATCTTTGCGCTCTCAATAAAGCAAGTGTCCAATACGAAACACCTGCTGACCCCATGAACAAAAATTTTTTCAACATCATTCTTTCAAAAACATGGTACGATAATTTGACGATTGGAAGGATCACTGATTTGAGCAGTTTCGTTTCGATTGAAAATGAGAAGGGGAGCAAGCATTGCCTTGGAGCAAGGCCATACTGAAGTTGAAAGCAGATAATATATATAGTCATGGTGACAAAAAAGACAAGGACAAATGTGACAAAAAAGGACAACCCCTCCCTGGCACAACGCGAAGCAGCAGTATCTCGGTGCTCACTTGGAGTAATGCATTGTCCATTACCACATGCTTTATGAAGATAAACTGGATAAACTCCAGAATAGAACGATGAAGCACTCGTATTAAAAACATATACGTTTTACCGGCAAATAATCGAGTTGTGTCGGGGTTACAAAATGTTGCTCTGAGCTTCGCGTAGGATTAATAACCACTTGAAATCATGGAGTTTACTCAAAATACCTGCGAAAATCATGCCCTAAAGTGACAACAACCTAAGCCAAGCATAACTGGTCTTTTTGGTGTTGTCCTTTTTTGACACAAATTTTGAAAATTTTCCCCTCAAAGTCAAAAAAAGACAGCGTTGTCTTTTTTTGACACCTGTCCTTTTTTTGTCACACAATTTTTCTAGGTCAAAATTTTTTACGTACTTACTCAGGAACTCGTTACTAAAGCATCTAACACAGTAAAATAAAATATAAAAACATATTGCCAAATAACAATGTCCTCTGGTCGCTATTATAAAGCGAAAGGGCCCAAGTACACAGCCGAACAGCTAGAAGCTAGTGCAAAATTGGCACAACAGACCAATTTGCACAATGCGAGCAAGACGACGGGTATTTCTCGAAACAAAATACGTGCTTATATGGAGGCCAAAGACAAAGGCGAATCGGCACCTCACCGCGGCAAGGGGATCCGAGGGAATGCAACTCTGCTTACCCCCGAGGTAGAGCAAAAATTTGCCAACATTCTGAAGGCGCTAGCACTATCGGCCAACCCGTACAGGCCAGCTGATCTGCCGGGTGCAATACAGCGTTGGATCAAGATGAACCCGGCAGAACGTCGAGTCAAGCAGTGGGAAGCGTCGGATCAGCTGCCCGGTCGGGTCTGGTTGGAAAACTTCCTGAAACGCCACGGCTTGTCTAGTAAGCGGCCAGCTTCAATGCAACTATGCCGAATAGAGGCGGCAGAAAATCCTTGGGTTATCTTCGACTTTAGCGAACGGGTGGGGAACCAGATACGTAAGCTCAGGTTGAATGACAAGCCCGTGATGGTGATCAACATGGATGAGACTGCTTTCCCGCAAGACCCTAGCAAGTCGCGCATCATAGGGCTGCGCGGAGTCAACACCCCTCGTACGACAGCCGGCTCCGGGCGCGCGATGACCACTGTTCTGGCTACTGTAAGCGCGGACGGGGTGGCGCTGGACCCGTTCATCCTAGTTTTCGGTATAGGGGGGTAGGGGGAAGCTTACCCCACTCGCCGCGATTCTGACCCCTATTGGCGACCTCCCCCCTATTTCGCTGACCCCTATTGTAAAAATAATTTTAACACTTTAAAATATTTATAAACTATAAAAATTCAATATTTTACTAACCGTTAATTTGTGTTGTTGTCAGCGGGCGTCAGACATCCATGACACATATTGGTGTTGTTGGTGCGTACGTTTGGCGGTGGTTCATTGTGGTGTGATCGCCGAGTGAGTGTTAAACGTGGAAGTTATCGCCCCTATTTACATCTTCCCCCCCTATATAGGGGGGCTCTGACCCCTATGGTTTTCGAAAGTCCCCCCTATTGAAAATGCTCCACCGAAAGCACGGTTCATCATATTCCAAGGCAAAGCCATGCGCGACAACTGGCGAGGGGAAACACCGGAATGTCCGAGGACCTGCTATGCAGTCTCCGAACGCGGCTGGATTTACACGGTTCTCTTCCACGACTATTTTCGTTGCATTATCGTTCCGCATGTCAGAGACGTCCGGCTTATTCATGGATACGACGACGATCAAAATGCACTCGTTATCTTCGACGGACACGCGTCGCACACGACCTTGGATCTTATCCGTACCGCGCAAGAGAACAACATTACGCTGTTGCGCTTGCCCCCGCATACAACACACAAGCTCCAGCCGCTAGATGTCGCCTGCTTCGCCCCAATCAAGGCTGTGTGGGACAAAGAGCTGCAGAAGTATTCCAGCTTTACCTCCGCTGCACAAAACCTGGACAAACGACTCTTCGGGTCGATGCTGTCCGGTGTTTGGCGGGTCGGCTTAAGCCCGGGAAATATCAGAAAAACACTTTCAGGGCCGTCGGTATATATCCGTTCAATGACAAGGTTTTTTCGGCGCCGGTTTGAATCCCCCTTTTTTCCTAGGGTGCTTGGGATGCCAACGGCCGACCGACAGATGATTCAGGACTGCCATCGTGTCCACTGCTCGAGTACGAAGCCGAAGCCCAGGCGGACGCGGATGCCATCCTTGCCGACGACGACGATGGTGACGAACAGAACTCACTGCGGAACAGCGCTTCACAGCTCTTCAACGTCGGATCGCCTACCAAAGGGGCAGCAGCGCTACTAGCGACACCAGTTAGTGCATCTGCCTGTCTCCAAACTCCTCACACTTCCGGCGGCGGTTCACAGTCATCCGGTGGAGCATCGAGCAGGCGCAGCCTCGGTTCCCGCAAAATTAAAACCTCCAGCGGCGGAGTAATTGACTACGCAATACCACCGTTACCGGATCTCGACATCCCGGCCGGTTCAGTCCTGAAACTAACATGGTCCATTGATCGGCTCGACAAAGACCTGATTGATGCGAGACAAGTTGTGGTTGATAGCGGGCTACAAATCCTTGCGGCCAAAGGAGCAGCTGGAGCCAAGAGGAGCAGTTTCGCGTGCTGTTGTGGCTTCCAAGACAGCCGTGATAACGGACGAGGATTTCGCAGCGTCTGTCGCACAACGTCAAAAGCAGAAGCAACAGAAGGAGGAGGATAAGAGGCATCGCCAGGAAGAAGAAGCTGCAGAAGAGAAAGGCAAAAACAATGGCGAAGGAAGTTACGCCTAAGAAAAAGGCGCAGCGAAAGGAGTCTGTTAGCAGCGACGAGGATGACGACGATTATAGCTCGGCTGCTGAGTCAGAAGAACGCGGTGACGACGGCGAGGAAGATGATGTCGATCGGCTTCTTTCATCTGCTGAGTATGATGAAATTCTGGAGGACATGGATCGATTGCAAGAAGATATTCGTCAAAACTTGGATGAATACGCACGTCAGCAATCCGTTATCTGTGTTTACTTCAATCGACCAGCAACATACTACTGGGGCAAAATTGTTGCACCAGGCAAATTCGGCGGGCTGAAGATATCGTTCATGCGCAAGGCCCTTGGAGGTTATCGGTACCCGACAAATCCTGACATCGAAGATGATGTCGACATCCGCCGAGTTATCTGTGGTCCCGTCGTGCCCGAAACGAAAATAGCTTTCCCGCTTACTGTCGCTATGAAAGAAGACGCGAAGGTGCTTCAGCGCTATAATACGCTGAGGTCCAATGGCGGCCCGCGTTGCTAATCGGCATCGCGTTATTCGGACAAAAGCCCCAAAAGGTTGACTCTTGTAAATAGTTAGCGCTCCGAGGGTGGCGTCTGTGGATATGCGTCATATTCAGGTTGCCTGTGAAAGCCGGTACGCCGGATGTAAAAACCAAAATGTGGTCGCATAAGCTTTTGGGACAATGCCCTCTGTGAGATGCAAAATACTCGAGGCTAATGCGTTTTGTGCATTCTGCTAGACACTCGATTATAACAGCCACTGCGTGGCTCAGAGCCCAACATATCGTTCCGCGCGCCAGACGAGGCATTGGATGGTCGGACGCTCATTCATCGGTCCTAACACCGACACCACTACTGCTGCTGCTGCCGCCTGCTTGCGTTGTTTCAGATGCGACAGAAGACCAACAGCCTGCGAAGGATGGCCTGGACGATGTGAAGTCCTGATCCATTAATGGTAAGTTCTTTTGACATTTTATGTGCAATAAGTACGTACTTGCTCAAGGTCATATACAGTTGGTGGCAGCAGCAGCAGCGGGAATTTCCAACCGTTGAATGAGCGTCCTGATCAACCAATACCACTGCATGGCTTTACTAGCATGATACTGTTAGCTCCAGGCGTCTTTATAAGCACAAATCCTGCCAACTAGCAGGTCACAATGCGACACCTGAAGAATGCACAAAACCTACTTGGAGCTCACCACCTCCATCACCTTGGAACAGTATCTGACGGCTATCACGACGGCAACCTGAATAGGCGCTAACTCTAAAATGTAACACGCGGAGCACAGTACGACGGAAGATAATGACTTCTAGATACCTTGGCAACAACAAAGTAGATCAAATAAGAAATTTCCCAAATTGTCCTTTTTTTGACAGCAGTTGCCCTTTTTTGACTTTTGGTGTCAAAAAAGACACACTTTTATCGAACACTGCTATGTATGCAACTCACTTTATCCAGAGCTACCTGCAAAAACACTGTTATTTTGGGCCCTCTACACACTCATAGTTTTAAAACTTCCGAACGTTCTACCAACATTCGGGGAAAAACTTTCTTGCAAAATCTGTCTTTTTTGTCACCATTACTAGTCATGGTGACAAAAAAAAGACAAGGACAAATGTGACAAAAAAGGACAACCCCTCCCTGGCACAACGGGAAGCAGCAGTATCCCGGTGCTCACTTGGAGTAATGCATTGTCCATGACCACATGCTTTATGAAGATAAACTGGATAAACTCCAGAATAGAACGATGAAGCACTCGTATTAAAAACATATACGTTTTACCGGCAAATAATCTAGTTGTGTCGGGGTTACAAAATGTTGCTCTGAGCTTCGCGTAGGATTAATAACCACTTGAAATCATGGAGTTTACTCAAAATACCTGCGAAAATCATGCCCTAAAGTGACAACAACCTAAGCCAAGCATAACTGGTCTTTTTGGTGATGTCCTTTTTTTGACACAAATTTTGAAAATTTTCCCCTCAAAGTCAAAAAAAAGACAGCGTTGTCTTTTTTTGACACCTGTCCTTTTTTTGTCACACAATTTTTCTAGGTCAAAATTTTTTACGTACTTACTCAGGAACTCGTTACTAAAGCATCTAACACAGTAAAATAAAATATAAAAACATATTGCCAAATAACAATGTCCTCTGGTCGCTATTATAAAGCGAAAGGGCCCAAGTACACAGCCGAACAGCTAGAAACTAGTGCAAAATTGGCACAACAGACCAATTTGCACAATGCGAGCAAGACGACGGGTATTTCTCGAAACAAAATACGTGCTTATATGGAGGCCAAAGACAAAGGCGAATCGGCACCTCACCGCGGCAAGGGGATCCGAGGGAATGCAACTCTGCGTACCCCCGAGGTAGAGCAAAAATTTGCCAACATTCTGAAGGCGCTAGCACTATCGGGCTACCCGTACAGGCCAGCTGATCTGCCGGGTGCCATACAGCGTTGGATCAAGATGAACCCGGCAGAACGTCGAGTCAAGCAGTGGGAAGCGTCGGATCAGCTGCCCGGTCGGGTCTGGTTGGAAAACTTCCTGAAACGCCACGGCTTGTCTAGTAAGCGGCCAGCTTCAATGCAACTATGCCGAAAAGAGGCGGCAGAAAATCCTTGGGTTATCTTCGACTTTAGCGAACGGGTGGGGAACCAGATACGTAAGCTCAGGTTGAATGACAAGCCCGTGATGGTGATCAACATGGATGAGACTGCTTTCCCGCAAGACCCTAGCAAGTCGCGCATCATAGGGCTGCGCGGAGTCAACACCCCTCGTACGACAGCCGGCTCCGGGCGCGCGATGACCACTGTTCTGGCTACTGTAAGCGCGGACGGGGTGGCGCTGGACCCGTTCATCTGTTTGGGGGGGGGGGGGGGGGGGGGGGGGCCCCCCCCGCCGCGGTCCCCTCCCCCCTTGGCGCCCTCCCCCCCATTTCCCTGCCCCCTCCTTTTTCCATTTTCCCCCCTATTGTTTTAATTTTTTTTTTACATTATATTTTTTATATATTATATAAATTTTTTATTTTACTATCTCTTTTTTTGTGTTCTGCTCGCGGGGCGCATCTCTTCCACGCGTCATATTGGTGTTGTCGTGGCGTGCGCGTGTGGGTGGTTCGTTGTGGGGTGGCCGCCGGGTGTGTGTTAGACGAGTGAGTTCCCCCCCCTGTATTTTCCCCCCCCCTATATAGGGGCGCTCCCCCCCCTGTTTTTTTCGAACCCCCCCCCTTTGAAAATGCTCCACCGAAAGCACGGTTCATCATATTCCAAGGCAAAGCCATGCGCGACAACTGGCGAGGGGAAACACCGGAATGTCCGAGGACCTGCTATGCAGTCTCCGAACGCGGCTGTATTGACACGGTTCTCTTCCACGACTATTTTCGTCGCATTATCGTTCCGCATGTCAGAGACGTCCGGCTTATTCATGGATACGACGACGATCAAAATGCACTCGTTATCTTCGACGGACACGCGTCGCACACGACCTTGGATCTTATCCGTACTGCGCAAGAGAACAACATTACGCTGTTGCGCTTGCCCCCGCATACGACACACAAGCTCCAGCCGCTAGATGTCGCCTGCTTCGCCCCAATCAAGGCTGTGTGGGACAAAGAGCTGCAGAAGTATTCCAGCTTTACCGCCGCTGCACGAAACCTGGACAAACAGCTCTTCGGGTCGATGCTGTCCGGTGTTTGGCGGGTCGGCTTGAGCTCGGAAAATATCAAAAACGCTTTCAGGGCCGTCGGTATATATCCGTTCAATGACAAGGTTTTTTCGGCTTACAGGTCTTGGGATGCCAACGGCCGACCGACAGATGATTCAGGACTGCCATCGTGTCCACTGCTCGAGTACGAAGCCGAAGCCCAGGCGGACGCGGATGCCATCCTTGCCGACGACGACGATGGTAACGAACAGAACTCACTGCGGAACAGCGCTTCACAGCTCTTCAACGTCGGATCGCCTACCAAAGGGGCAGCAGCGCTACTAGCGACACAAGCTTCTGCATCTGCCTGTCTCCAAACTCCTCACACTTCCGGCGGAGCATCGAGCAGGCGCAGTCTCGGTTCCCGCAAAATTACAACCTCCACCGGCGGAGTAATTGACTACGCAATACCACCGTTACCGGATCTCGACATCCCGGCCGGTTCAGTCCTGAAACTAACATGGTCCATTGATCGGCTCGACAAAGACCTGATTGATGCGAGACAAGTTGTGGTTGATAGCGGGCTCCCAATTGTTGCGGCAAAAGGAGCAGCTGGAGCCAAGGGAGCAGTTTCGCGTGCTATTGTGGCTTCCAAGACAGCCGTGATAACGGACGAGGATTTCGCAGCGTCTGTCGTACAACGTCAAAAGCAGAAGCAACAGAAGGAGGAGGATAAGAGGCGTCGCCAGGAAGAAAAGCTGCAGAAGAGAAAGGCAAAAGCAATGGCGAAGGAAGTTACGCCTAAGAAAAAGGCGCAGCGAAAGGAGTATGCTAGCAGCGACGAGGATGACGACGATTATAGCTCGGCTGCTGAGTCAGAAGAACGCGGTGACGACGGCGAGGAAGATGATGTCGATCGGCTTCTTTCATCTGCTGAGTATGATGAAATTCTGGAGGACATGGATCGATTGCAAGAAGATATTCGTCAAAACTTGGATGAATACGCACGTCAGCAATCCGTTATCTGTGTTTACTTCAGTCGGCCAGCAACATACTACTGGGGCAAAATTGTTGCACCAGGCAAATTCGGCGGGCTGAAGATATCGTTCATGCGCAAGGCCCTTGGAGATTATCGGTACCCGACAAATCCTGACATCGAAGATGATGTCGACATCCGCCGAGTTATCTGGGGTCCCGTCGTGCCCGAAACGAAAATAGCTATCCCGCTAACTGTCGCTATGAAAGAAGACGCTAAGGTGCTTCAGCGCTATAATACGCTGAGGTCCAATGGCGGCCCGCGTTGCTAATCGGCATCGCGTTATTCGGACAAAAGCCCCAAAAGGTTGACTCTTGTAAATAGTTAGCGCTCCGAGGGTGGCGTCTGTGGATATGCGTCATATTCAGGTTGCCTGTGAAAGCCGGTACGCCGGATGTAAAAACCAAAATGTGGTCGCATAAGCTTTTGGGACAATGCCCTCTGTGAGATGCAAAATACTCGAGGCTAATGCGTTTTGTGCATTCTGCTAGACACTCGATTATAACAGCCACTGCGTGGCTCAGAGCCCAACATATCGTTCCGCGCGCCAGACGAGGCATTGGATGGTCGGACGCTCATTCATCGGTCCTAACACCGACACCACTACTGCTGCTGTTGCCGCCTGCTTGCGTTGTTTCAGATGCGACATAAGACCAACAGCCTGCGAAGGATGGCCTGGACGATGTGAAGTCCTGATCCATTAATGGTAAGTTCTTTTGACATTTTATGTGCAATAAGTACGTACTTGCTCAAGGTCATATATAGTTGGTGGCAGCAGCAGCAGCGGGAATTTCCAACCGTTGAATGAGCGTCCTGATCAACCAATACCACTGCATGGCTTTACTAGCATGATACTGCTAGCTCCAGGCGTCTTTATAAGCACAAATCCTGCCAACTAGCAGGTCACAATGCGACACCTGAAGAATGCACAAAACCTACTTGGAGCTCACCACCTCCATCACCTTGGAACAGTATCTGACGGCTATCACGACGGCAACCTGAATAGGCGCTAACTCTAAAATGTAACACGCGGAGCACAGTACGACGGAAGATAATGACTTCTAGATACCTTGGCAACAACAAAGTAGATCAAATAAGAAACTTCCCAAATTGTCCTTTTTTGACAGCAGTTGCCCTTTTTTTGACTTTTGGTGTCAAAAAAAGACACACTTTTATCGAACACTGCTATGTATGCAACTCACTTTATCCAGAGCTACCTGCAAAAACACTGTTATTTTGGGCCCTCTACACACTCATAGTTTTATAACTTCCGAACGTTCTACCAACATTCGGGGATAAACTTTCTTGCAAAATCTGTCTTTTTTGTCACCATTACTAGTCATGGTGATAAAAAAAGACAAGGACAAATGTGATAAAAAAAGGACAACCTCTCCCTGGCACAACGGGAAGCAGCAGTATCCCGGTGCTCACTTGGAGTAATGCATTGTCCATGACCACATGCTTTATGAAGATAAACTGGATAAACTCCAGAATAGAACGATGAAGCACTCATATTAAAAACATATACGTTTTACCGGCAAATAATCGAGTTGTGTCGGGGTTACAAAATGTTGCTCTGAGCTTCGCGTAGGATTAATAACCACTTGAAATCATGGAGTTTACTCAAAATACCTGCGAAAATCATGCCCTAAAGTGACAACAACCTAAGCCAAGCATAACTGGTCTTTTTGGTGATGTCCTTTTTTTGACACAAATTTTGAAAATTTTCCCCTCAAAGTCAAAAAAAAGACAGCGTTGTCTTTTTTGACACCTGTCCTTTTTTTGTCACACAGTTTTTCTAGGTCAAAATTTTTTACGTACTTACTCAGGAACTCGTTACTAAAGCATCTAACACAGTAAAATAAAATATAAAAACATATTGCCAAATAACAATGTCCTCTGGTCGCTATTATAAAGCGAAAGGGCCCAAGTACACAGCCGAACAGCTAGAAGCTAGTGCAAAATTGGCACAACAGACCAATTTGCACAATGCGAGCAAGACGACGAGTATTTCTCGAAAGAAAATACGTGCTTATATGGAGGCCAAAGACAAAGGCGAATCGTCACCTCACCGCGGCAAGGGGATCCGAGGGAATGCAACCCTGCTTGCCCCCGAGGTAGAGCAAAAATTTGCCAACATTCTGAAGGCGCTAGCACTATCGGGCTACCCGTACAGGCCAGCTGATCTGCCGGGTGCCATACAGCGTTGGATCAAGATGAACCCGGCAGAACGTCGAGTCAAGCAGTGGGAAGCGTCGGATTAGCTGCCCGGTCGGGTCTGGTTGGAAAACTTCCTGAAACGCCACGGCTTGTCTAGTAAGCGGCCAGCTTCAATGCAACTATGCCGAAAAGAGGCGGCAGAAAATCCTTGGGTTATCTTCGACTTTAGCGAACGGGTGGGGAACCAGATACGTAAGCTCAGGTTGGATGACAAGCCCGAGATGGTGATCAACATGGATGAGACTGCTTTCCCGCACGACCCTAGCAAGTCGCGCATCATAGGGCTGCGCGGAGTCAACACCGCTCGTACGACAGCCGGCTCCGGGCGCGCGATGACCACTGTTCTGGCTACTGTAAGCGCGGACGGCGTGGCGCTGGACCCGTTCATCATATTCCAAGGCAAAGCCATGGGCGACAACTGGCGAGGGGAAACACCGGAATGTCCGAGGACCTGCTATGCAGTCTCCGAACGCGGCTGGATTGACACGGTTCTCTTCCACGACTATTTTCGTTGCATTATCGTTCCGCATGTCAGAGACGTCCGGCTTATTCATGGATACGATGACGATCAAAATGCACTCGTTATCTTCGACGGACACGCGTCGCACACGGCCTTGGATCTTATCCGTACCGCGCAAGAGAACAACATTACGCTGTTGCGCTTGCCCCCGCATACGACACACAAGCTCCAGCCGCTAGATGTCGCCTGCTTCGCCCCAATCAAGGCTGTGTGGGACAAAGAGCTGCAGAAGTATTCCAGCTTTACCGCCGCTGCACGAAACCTGGACAAACAGCTCTTCGGCTCGATGCTGCCCGGTGTTTGGCGGGTCGGCTTGAGCTCGGAAAATATCAACAACGCTTTCAGGGCCGTCGGTATATATCCGTTCAATGACAAGGTTTTTTCAGCTTACAGGTCTTGGGATGCCAACGGCCGACCGACAGATGACTCAGGACTGCCATCGTGTCCACTGCTCGAGTACGAAGCCGAAGCCCAGGCGGACGCGGATGCCATCCTTGCCGACAACGACGATGGTGACGAACAGAACTCACTGCGGAACAGCGCTTCACAGCTCTTCAACGTCGGATCGCCTACTAAAGGGGCAGCAGCGCCACTAGCGACACCAACTACTGCATCTGCCTGTCTCCAAACTCCTCACACTTCCGGCGGCGGTTCACAGTCATCCGGTGGAGCATCGAGCAGGCGCAGTCTCGGTTCCCGCAAAATTACAACCTCCAGCGGCGGAGTAATTGACTACGCAATACCACCGTTACCGGATCTCGACATCCCGGCCGGTTCAGTCCTGAAACTAACATGGTCCATTGATCGGCTCGACAAAGACCTGATTGATGCGAGACAAGTTGTGGTTGATAGCGGGCTCCCAATTGTTGCGGCCAAAGGAGCAGCTGGAGCCAAGGGAGCAGTTTCGCGTGCTATTGTGGCTTCCAAGACAGCCGTGATAACGGACGAGGATTTCGCAGCGTCTGTCGCACAACGTCAAAAGCAGAAGCAACAGAAGGAGGAGGATAAGAGGCGTCGCCAGGAAGAAAAG
Organism: Trileptium ribeirensis; assembly: GCA_030248225.1. NCBI lineage: Eukaryota > Metazoa > Nematoda > Enoplea > Enoplida > Thoracostomopsidae > Trileptium > Trileptium ribeirensis. The sequence continues at coordinate 13,406 of JASANE010009625.1, read as the reverse complement.
CTGCAGAAGAGAAAGGCAAAAGCAATGGCGAAGGAAGTTACGCCTAAGAAAAAGGCGCAGCGAAAGGAGTATGCTAGCAGCGACGAGGATGACGACGATTATAGCTCGGCTGCTGGGTCAGAAGAACGCGGTGACGACGGCGAGGAAGATGATGTCGATCGGCTTCTTTCATCTGCTGAGTATGATGAAATTCTGGAGGACATGGATCGATTGCAAGAAGATATTCGTCAAAACTTGGATGAATACGCACGTCAGCAATCCGTTATCTGTGTTTACTTCAGTCGGCCAGCAACATACTACTGGGGCAAAATTGTTGCACCAGGCAAATTCGGCGGGCTGAAGATATCGTTCATGCGCAAGGCCCTTGGAGGTTATCGGTACCCGACAAATCCTGACATCGAAGATGATGTCGACATCCGCCGAGTTATCTGGGGTCCCGTCGTGCCCGAAACGAAAATAGCTATCCCGCTAACTGTCGCTATGAAAGAAGACGCTAAGGTGCTTCAGCGCTATAATACGCTGAGGTCCAATGGAGGCCCGCGTTGCTAATCGGCATCGCGTTATTCGGACAAAAGCCCCAAAAGGTTGACTCTTGTAAATAGTTAGCGCTCCGAGGGTGGCGTCTGTGGATATGCGTCATATTCAGGTTGCCTGTGAAAGCCGGTACGCCGGATGTAAAAACCAAAATGTGGTCGCATAAGCTTTTGGGACAATGCCCTCTGTGAGATGCAAAATACTCGAGGCTAATGCGTTTTGTGCATTCTGCTAGACACTCGATTATAACAGCCACTGCGTGGCTCAGAGCCCAACATATCGTTCCGCGCGCCAGACGAGGCATTGGATGGTCGGACGCTCATTCATCGGTCCTAACACCGACACCACTACTGCTGCTGCTGCCGCCTGCTTGCGTTGTTTCAGATGCGACACAAGACCAACAGCCTGCGAAGGATGGCCTGGACGATGTGAAGTCCTGATCCATTAATGGTAAGTTCTGACATTTTATGTGCAATAAGTACGTACTTGCTCAAGGTCATATATAGTTGGTGGCAGCAGCAGCAGCGGGAATTTCCAACCGTTGAATGAGCGTCCTGATCAACCAATACCACTGCATGGCTTTACTAGCATGATACTGCTAGCTCCAGGCGTCTTTATAAGCACAAATCCTGCCAACTAGCAGGTCACAATGCGACACCTGAAGAATGCACAAAACCTACTTGGAGCTCACCACCTCCATCACCTTGGAACAGTATCTGACGGCTATCACGACGGCAACCTGAATAGGCGCTAACTCTAAAATGTAACACGCGGAGCACAGTACGACGGAAGATAATGACTTCTAGATACCTTGGCAACAACAAAGTAGATCAAATAAGAAATTTCCCAAATTGTCCTTTTTTGACAGCAGTTGCCCTTTTTTGACTTTTGGTGTCAAAAAAAGACACACTTTTATCGAACACTGACTGCTATGTATGCAACTCACTTTATCCAGAGCTACCTGCAAAAACACTGTTATTTTGGGCCCTCTACACACTCATAGTTTTAAAACTTCCGAACGTTCTACCAACATTCGGGGAAAAACTTTCTTGCAAAATCTGTCTTTTTTTGTCACCATTACTATAACTAAGAGACAATATATTTGCGACGTGGAGCCAAGCTTTTAACGATTACAGCGAAGGTGCATTTACAACGTCTAATACTTCCAACAGCGGACGATGCGGCGAGAGCAAAAGTATCTTCAAACGTCTAACCTGGGGATGTCCTTAATCTCAAGCTTGTAGTTGTGGCTTCTTGTTACGGCAAATCCCGCCACAAAGAAATTCATCACATCGAGTGCAGCTTCACCTGGCGTTATCTTAAAGAGCAATATCAGATCACTCCGTATAATCCTTATCTTCAAGGTCTGGATTCCCAAATGGTTCAGCCTATCCTGATACTGCATAGGTCGAAGTTCCGGAATCATTTTCGTGACGATCCGCTGGATCTTCTGGATAAGCAGAATATCCCGTTCATAGTATGGGCACCAAACATTTACTGAGTACTCCACATGCGGACGAATTAGAGAACAGTACAGGTGCAGCCATATCAGCTTGGACCAATGCTAGATAGTTCTATGGATTAAGAAAATCATTTTGCGTACTTTTGCTGTGCCGCCGAACAGTGAGTAGAAAACTTTGCACTCCACTGGTAACCGCGCGAAAACAAGAAGACGCGCTGTCAATGCTAGATAGTTCTACGGATTAAGAAAATGATTTTGCGTACTTTTGCTGTGCCGCCGAACAGTGAGTAGAAAACTTTGCACTCCACTGGTAACCACGGAGAAAACAAGAGGACGCGCCGTTTACAGCCACGAACTGCCGGCGTCTGTTCAAATAACTGCTGAACCATTCTTGAAGTGATCCTTCAACACCGTAAGCAGTTAGTTTATGTAGCAGAGCTTGATGGTTTACTTTGTCAAAGGCTTTTCGGAAGTCCACACAGGCAACATCAACCCAGTCAGCCTGATCTAAGCATTGCGTGGCAAAATTTAAGTACTCCTGTTTTGTAGCCTGTAAGCTGTTTTATAGCCGAACAATTGGGGCGGAAACCGTGCCGTGTGTCATGAATTAGATAAAAAAGTGCACAAAAAATAAAGCAATGTGCTGTAAGCTAGGCGCGAACAAGCGTCTCAAGCAACTGGCTATCTGACGCGGTCAGACTAATGGGACGATAGTTGGAACACTGGTAGCTAACACCCTTACTTTTGTATATGGGAACGATTTTGGCATAGCGCCATTAACTGAGAAAAGTTCCAGATTGATGCGATAACATAAACAATCCAGTGAACGGCTCGGTAATGACATCCTTTGTGTTCATCGTAAGGAATCGGTTCGAAATTCCGTCCAGCCCAGAGATAGCTTCCACTTTTACTCTATTTAGGGCATTTGACGCAGTCAATTGTCACTTCGCCACTTGGGAACCTACTAGTAGTACGATAGACGACTTTCGGGGCAACGAAATGCTTTTCAGTAAACACTGATGTAAAATATTGGCTAAAAGAATTATCATCTTCGGTTGCACTCACCGCCATGGCACCTTCATCATGCTCCATCGGACCGATTTCCGGTGGTATCTTGTTTTTTCAATGCGTACTTGAAGAATGACTTACGATCGACGTCGATATTGGATGTTAACCTGAAATCAAACTCGCAGATCGATTCGTTCGAGAAGTAGTTAGCTATCTCAGACTTTGTACGAAAGTTGTCGTATATATGCCTCATTGGTGTTGTAACGCTTATAACGCCGCCAGGCGTAGGGTTTTTGCTTCATAGCCTTGCAACATGGTCCGACGGCCCTTACAGGATTTCTTATTTGATGCAAAGTTCTAAACGGAACAAGACTATCAATGGCTCTCTGAGGATTGCTCAGATATAACAGAATCGTTGGTTAAAAGTATAAAACTCCTTGCCTCGTTCCTGCTTATATCCGGGGTGAATCAGAAGGGAGAGACATTAGAACTACCCGTATTAAGAGGTTTCAGTATTTCCTCAAAATTACCTCCAGCAATCCGACCGGGCGTTGGGGGACGAGCGGAACTAGGGTGTCTGCGACCGTAAAAACCTAGTTCATAATATAACCCTTGTGAATCCCGACCGGGTGTGACTTACACATAAGATAGGGATAATTAAACAGCTTAAATATAGGATCTTAGGTTAAGCTAACTAGAAAAAATATGAAGTATCTGCGACCGCTCAAAAGAGAACTAATAACGTAATAAATACCCTAAATCTCAAAAGATAACTAATAACGTAATAAATATCCTAAATCTTAAGGGATAATAGAACGAAAGAAAAGGATTAGAAGTGCTGCAACATTGGTAGAATAGTACGAAATAGGGCTAGAGTAATAGCGGCCAAGGATAGTACAACCCAAAGGAAAGGCGTGGTAAATTGTGTGCCTTATACCTAACTATTTATTATAAAAATAAATATTTCACTTAGCGTCTGTGGTGCCGAGGTTCTTGAAACGCGAGTGCTTAACTTTAGTCACGCCGCCTGGCAAGACACTGGTCGCGCTCCAAAAGAGCGTATGCCATACTCGCTTTCTCACCGGCATTCTACTGGTCAGACCCCCTTCCCTACAATCTTCGGTGACGAATCCCTTCCCCATCTATATACCAATAGCTGTCATAAAAAGTCTATTTCCACCCTACTCCCAAAAAAACAGGCCTAAAACTAGTAACTCTATCGAGATTGCAGAACGTAGTGAAGCATAGGTACACCTACGCCTTTTGCGAGCACAGCCAATCAGCTCTCGATAGCATACATCGATATGCTATATGTGGATACCACCGAATACCGCACAAGTTAGAACAAAACTAACACCGGCAATAAGCTTCTCACGTACGAAAACCAACCCGGTGCAAGCTATCAGACTCCCAGGACGTCACAATAAAATTGGGAATTTTGGGTCGACGAACTATGGGGACGCCATACCCCGTACTTAAGGAACCATGGGCCGCAGAGCAAAACTAACACCGGCAATGAGTTTCCCATGAACGAAAACCCCTCAAGTGAAGCTTATCAGCCGCCCAAGCCGTCAGAACAAATTTTCAAATTTTGGGTCGAGGAACCACTGGGGCGCCATATCCTCGTACTTCAAACCCCATAAACTCAGAAACGAAGCCTTAATCAAACAACAAAAAAGAGGCATCGGCATTTATCATTTTACTATGAAATAAAACCAACCAGAGGAAAAACGAAAGTTAATATAAAAATAACATTTCTTCCGTGTAGGATACTAAAATCTGGTAAAAAACCTTTATTTCGCACACTCACCCCGAACCTTGGGGCGTCATACACCCGTAACCATGGGTCACAGAGCAAAACCAACACCGGCAATAAGTTTCCCATGCCCGAAAACCCTCAAGTGAAACTTTTCAGCCGCCCAGAACGTAAGAACAATTTTCGAATTTTGGGTCGAAGAACAATTGATGCACCATACCTCAAACCCCATAACTCTAGAACCAGAGCCTTAGTCGAAAAACAAAAAAGAGCATCGGCACTTATCATTTTACTATGATATAAAACAAACCAGAAAAAAATCGAAAGTTAAGATAAAAATAACCTTGCTTCCGTGAAGGGTACTACAATATGGGGAAAACCCTCATTTTGACTTGTGACTCGGAACTTGGGGGGCTCCATATTCCCATGTCCAAGGAATCATGGGTCACAGAGCAAAACCAACACGGGCAATGAGTTTTCCATGCCCGAAAACCCCCCTGAAACTTTTCAGCCGCCCAGAACGTAAGAACAAATTTTCGAATTTTGGGTCGAGGAACAATTGGGGCACCATACCTCAAACCCCATAACTCTAGAACCAGAGCCTTAGTCGAAAAACAAAAAAGAGCATCGGCACTTATCATTTTACTATAAAATTAAACAAACCAGAGAAAAAATTCGAAAGTTAAGATAAAAATAACCTTGCTCCCGTGAAGAGTACTAAAATGTGGTAAAAACTCATTTTGACCACTGACCCCGAACCATGGGGTTTCATACCTCCGTACCCATAGAATCGTGGGTAACAGAGCAAACCAGCCCCGGCAATGAGTTTCCCATGCCGAAAACCCCCAGGCGACACTTATCAGCCGCCCAAAAGTCAGAACAAATTTTCAAATTTTGATCGAGGAACCACTGGGGCGCCATACCCACGTACTTTGAATTCACCTTTGACCCGGACGATCGCTGGTTGTTCCGTAGACCTTGCAGCAACCATCCAGAGAACCATATTATGAAAATACGGTTGATTCGTCAAAAGAATACATGATGCTGAATTGACATAGAAGATGCCAGATGTGTCACCAGCCTGAAAGAACGCGAGACAGCAGCGCAGACTACAGCTCTGGCAAGCAACCAGAGGCATGGAGGCGTGACTTGAACACGGCAAGCGATGGAGCCAACACCACTGATTCTGGTAAGTTGTTCCAGGAATTAACCACGCGATACGCGAAAGAATATAGTGCAGCATCCAGTCGATGAGACATCTTGGCGCGTATTTTGTATATATGGTCTCGTAGGTGGCCGCCTTCTGAGACAAAATCGAACCAGCTACTGAGTTGAAAGTCAATATTGCCATTTATTGCGTTGTACAGTATTATTAGATCGGCTCTATAGCGACGGGTGGCAAGCGTTTGCAATTTCAGCTCGCGCAAACGGTCTTCATAAGAAAGATGTGCAACAACAGGAACAAACTTAGTTGCCCTTCGTTGGACACGCTCAACAAACTTTATATCTTTATTATAGTGGGGGCACCACGCACTAGTAGCGTATTCTAGGACGGATCTAACGAGGGTTCGGTAAAGATGTAAGAATATGTATTTGTTGATACTACAGAACGAACGACCGATACACCAGAGTACGTATTCAGCAAGTCGGACATCTGCACAATGATTTGAGGATTTCAAGTTGGTCGAAATGATGACCCCCAGATCTTTGTCGAATTGTTTATTGGATATCTGTTGACTTTCAATTGTGTATGTATGGCACCGATGGTTAAACCCAAAGTGTAAACACGTCGACTTATGCACACTGAAAGACATGTACCACATTTTAGCCCATGCAGAAAATGCATCAATATCCCGCTGCAAGTCGCTAATATCCAATGTGGTCAGCGTGTTATGGCTGTGGATACGACGAAACAAGTTACAGTCATCGGCAAATTTGCGAAGTGCGCCAGAAACCCAGCTATCAACGTCACTGAAGTAAATGAGGAACAAAATTAGTCCTAGGACAGTACCTTGTGGTACTCCACTTCAAACATCAGTCCAACCTGACCTAAAACCGTGAACTACAACCGCCTGCTTGCGACTACAAATGAAGGTTTTCAACCAACGCAGTAAGTTGCCAGTGATGCCGACGAATTTTAATTTTATGAGAAGCCTCTCATGAGGTACTCGGTCAAAGGCTTTGCTCAAGTCTAAGTAGATAGAACGTAAACAATCGCCATTATTGACCACTTGGGCAACCCACTGAATATAATCAACCAACTGAGCGACCGCTGACCGTTTACGCATGAAGCCAAATTGAGACTTGTTCAGTAACTCATAGCGTGATAAATGATCCATAATACAGTCCCCGACAATAGACTCCATTACCTTGGAGACGCCAGGTGTGAGACTAACGGGTCGGTAATTATTTACATAAAATCTGCAGCCTTTTTAAAAACTGGAGTTATAATAGCAGATTTTCAATCGGGCGGTACTTCTCCTGTTTGCATCGAAGAATTGAAGAGATTTACAAGGTTGTAACAAAGCACATCTCGACATTCAAACAAAACAATGTTCTGTATGGAATCGACATCAGGCGCAGCAAATTTCTTTATATGCGACAACTTGTTCACCACTATATCGGCTGTAAAAATTACGTCTGTAATGGTAACTGGTGACATAGAAGGCAATCGAGGTAAATTGCTTATATCCTCATCAACGATCATATTCGAAAAGTGTTCACTAAATATTCGAGCACAGTCACATTCGGAAGCGGTGACGAAACCATCAGACAGTTTCAGTGGTTCGACACCAGGTCTAGCCCTAACTCTACCATTCACATACATCCAAAATGACTTGACATCATTTTTTATATTTTCCGCTATCAAATATTCATACCGTTTCAGTACATGATTAGCCTCTCTTGCTCTTACTACTGAAGCCGTTTGATATCGTTCTACGTCTATGGTAACCCGTGAGCGTTTGTACTGTCGATGGCAGTTTTGCTAACGACGATATGCTTGTTTGTATGATCTGTCTGCCCACTTTGGAACATTGTTCCGACGAGTAGATTTTTAGGTATAAATCGGGAAACCGCTTGAGTAATTAATAGCTTTATACTACACCAAAGGTTATTGCTGCTGTTAATACCAATTGTTTGAGGTAATTGTTGGTCTAAAGCTCTACGAAAACCAATCCAATCAGCTCATTTAAAATCTGGTTTAGTGGTATGGAGTTGAAGAATGAAGATGGTGTACAAAAATGCTGAAGTTGACTGCGGCATGGTCGCTGGTACCCAAACCTGCTGATTTTGAAACATCACCAATAAAATTAGGTTGGTTCGTGAATACTAAATCTAAAATATTGTTAGCTCGCGTAGGTTGTGTGACATGCTGTGTTAATGCTGCATCGGCACATGCAGAGACGAAGTCTCGATTTGAGTGACACCAGTTAAAGTTTAGGTTAGCTATTACTTTTATAACGTTTCTTGCTAAAACATACAAGAGCCCCCCGTCGGCTGACTCCTGTAAAATTATTTAAGTACCTCAACCTAGACCATAGATTTGTAAATTTACTTGCCGTTATATTAACCTAGCTGCTCCCGTTCGGCTAGCGAACTAGGTTATTATAAAACTTGTTAGTCGCGGTCGACTACTATCTAGTTATTCCCTCAAATCTTTGGTCCCCGGTAGGCTGACCAAAGTTGGTTATCAGGAATAAAGCTATAGGGTATTCGAGTCCACGCCACTTACTCGCCCGGTCTACTCATGAATAACACTTCCTGCTGAGCTGCCCCCGGTCGGCTGGCAACCCAACAAGTCGTGCTATTAACCACTGAGTCCACATATTACTACTCGCCCTGGAATTGCTCTCTCGACACTTTGGCAGATAGTGTGAAATATTACTATTACTACTAAATACGGTATCACTCTTCTTATCAATTATTTAGCCCAAAATTTTTAATTGGGAAAATATGAAGCTGGCTGTTAGCTATACACGGACCAACATCAGGGCCCATTCGTTCAACCGGAGAGTCATTGCCAAATGGAATGCTCTCCCTGACGATGTTGTCACTGCCAGCGCTGTTGCCTCGTTCAAAAATGGTTTACGTCGCACCCGCTAAAGTGACAGTGACATAGGATGCCAAGTCTATAAGGTAATTCTGTTAGATACCTACTAAGATTATCCAGTATTTCAATTTAATATACCTAAACGTGAAGTTTGCAAAAAAATCTAACTAAACCACTGCTCTAACTCCGTAATTAATTTCCGATATCCGTATCGCAGGTAGCATGCAAACGATACGTGTCACAATATAAGGTTCCGGACTACCACATCAGGGTAGCTAGGTAACCTCTAGACGAACTAAAACCATAATGCAACTAAGCGACGTCATTCTCCACGTCAGGACTCCACACTTTCAACAACAAAACTGAATAAACTGAAAACTAGTCCTCAACTATATATTAGCTAATGAAACAAACGAAAAACTGCAAATTGGCAAAATTGTTAAAATTTGGATTTTAGGATTTGCTTGGGTGGGGACCGTTTAATAAGTAATTTAGTAGAACCCGAATTTTTTGGTTTTTGGGGTGGGTTTTTGAGTTATTTTAAGGTAGTTGAGAAGGCTTGGGCCCGGAATCCCTCTTGTAGCCTTTGAAAATCCCAAACACTACGCAGTATTTTCCCAAATGAAATTTTAGTATAGCTAGATATCCTAGCTAGCACTTTAACAAATTATTGTCTAACAAAATGTTATTTGATCTAGGCGTATATTTATACACAATACCGGTAATCTTATATTTATAAACTAAAAACTATTATCTGAATGCTAATAAGAGCACATACGGCACGACGCGATGCAACAGCTCACACGAGTAGGAATTAAACGAAGACTATTAAGATAGCTATCACATGGCTTACATGAATCTTGAATGTTGTTAATCGAACATTATAAAGCTGAATTTTATTCAGATCAGAACTTCCGAATTGCGGGAGCCCGTCCTAAGCAAGCACTGTGTTTATGCTACCGCTGGAGTGCAATAATCACTCAGTTAATTTACTTCTGTCAAAATATGTCTATCATCACTGTTTTAATAGTTAGATATCGTACCATACGTAAAATTTTTATTAGAACACGAAAATGTGTCGTTGTTGTAAGTGAAGTCACAGTAAAAGAAATTAAAATTTTTTATTTGCATCATAGACAACAAAGGGGATCCCGGAGGAGATGCTCGGATCGGATCCCTCACCAGAGCATACATAAGGGCCCTATGTCAGTTGGCTGATTGGGTAGATCATTAATTGAAGAGGTACGAAGCGCCGGAGACGGGTGTCTCGGGCACGGCTTAAGCCGGTCTGTCCGCATGGGAATCAGGGGTCTGTTTTCGTCAAAACTTCCCCCTGCGTTAGGACGCCTAGGGGAGGTGGGATCAGACACCTCTGGGGGAAGTGGGAAGGGGCACAGACCATAGTCGAAAAACATTTTATACCGCTGTTTTATTTGACAGAAAATCAAAATATGGTTTAAAATAACTTACCGTTCTTTGTCTGTGAAGTGAGTGTCGCTTGTACGACATCAGTATTTAGCATAATGACGACGCTATGTAAAGGCATAAAATTAAAGATTTTCTGCTGTCATTTCAATTGTGTCGTGGCAAATATCTATAATTCTGCCACGACGTATTGTCTGTGATATTGTGTGCCATTCTCTACTGATGTTTGTTTCTATTCTAAATGGAGAGGATACGTCGGTTTTCGGAAAATTCGACGCAAAAGTTTAACTGTTAACACTTTCACGCAAGAATTTTAATTTGTACTGTCTAAGATGTTAAACAAAAATTGGCAGTATCAGTGAATTGAACCTCAGTCGCACATGTGAAAGGCTCCTACGTTGCATGTGATAAGTCATTAACCTTTTGTTTCTTAAACCAATATGTATTTACGTGCAGTGTTGAAGAAACTTTTGCCGCGACGGCGGGCCGTACCTGTGCCATTTTGTTGCGAGCTTCGTGCGCTAACCATTGCGATATCTGACGGCTGTTGCTCGGTTCTATAAGGAAAATCACAAAGCGTGTGGTAACAACTAAACACGCAAACGCACACCGCACGACAGACTCGCTGTGCAATGTACGTTGTGACAAATGCGTCATTTTACGAACGAAATGGATAAAGAACTGTTACTCTCTTCCTAAGGCACATCACGAAGCAAAGCAACATACAATCGACACGTATGTGCGCGGAAAACCATTGCTATCCAATGTCTGTCAACTCAGGTAGGGTAAATGGTTCTGGTGATGGGGTGTTTGGTCCCCAGAAGGGGTGGGGGTTAAATCTCCTAATTGTTGGGAACTTATAATTTTTACTATTTCGGTAAAATTAAAAATTTGGCGTAATTTTTGCTAAATATTTTGCTATTTTTTGCTAATTTGAGCAAATTTTGTTAAATGTTTCGTCATATTTGCCGCCTTTATCATTATTCTCATTGTCACCGGGCGATAGAGTGCTGAGCCTCAGGGGTCTGGATATGACCTGAAGGTGGTCCTACCCTTATTGATAGGTTACCGCATACTTCTTCTATGGACACCTATGATGGTAAACACTGGTAGCGTAACGTCTCGAAATGTGGCCTCGGCCCAATGTGACTCATTGTATTTGACTGGGTTAATGGAGTAATTGGCTAAATTTTGATTAAAAGCTGAACATAAGTGTTGGAATAACACTGGGCTACTTTGAATAGGTGAATACAATAGGCGTTCGTCCTACCGCTTATGAATACCATTTAAATCTTACTTATTCTATATATATAAATTATTCTAATACTAATTCGTTATACTAATACTTATTCACAATGACAGTGACCACCTATATACATACATTCTCAATGTCCAAGGTTCCCTGGGGGATACCGGGCACTTCTGTGCAAGGTGAGACGCGCTAGGGCCCCCACAGAGCAAGGATAAACCGATTAGGATTGAAATCGTTGGGACGGAATAAATTTTCAAATGTATTCTACATTTTTGGAAGTAATATTTTTCTAATTTTTGTCAATTTGTTCCCGACTGCTGCAAATTTTCTACCAATTTTTGTCAATTTTGCCAAAATTTCTATCCCGCCTCTGTTGCGCGAGAAGGTGAGAAGAAGAACGAACACTCAGAGAGGGTCCAGCCTGTCTTGCAGGGGGATTGGAGGCGCCCTGAATTGGGTTTGTGGTCGGAGACTCAGGGCGTAATAGCCATTCTCCCTCTATGAGCATGTATACGTATGTGCATATGTAACAGGAACGTTCCGGTCTATTACGTTGGTCCATGTGCTCATCAAGGTCCGTCATGGACTCGACCGGGCCCGAAACGCTGATAGTCAACGCTCTAACGCGACCACATTCAACCTGCATTGTGTTCCTGACCCGTGTAGCGCCACGGTTTCGTAGTGCTCCTATAATCTTGTCCGTTCTTGTCTATCGTTATGTGGGATGCAATCTTAACTGCTTTTCATGTCGCTATGTTTGTCCGTCGTATATGTCATGTTTAGTTGTACGCGTGTTGAACCTAGGGACACGCGTGTTGAACCTAAGGACGAAATATTTGAAATTGTGCTGAATCGGATCAATTATAGGAAAACTTCTAGGTATCAAGGGACTTCGTCCAGGTCAAGAGTCACAGAGATTTCCTTAAACGCGTAAGGTTAAAGTTACAACTGCCCGGGAATGGGAGGCCTCTTGATCCGACATGCATTGAGCGATAATGGCTGCTCGACGAATGACGAATGGCACAGACACTAAAATTCGTTGGGGAATAGCCAAACGCATTAATATCAACTTTACCTAGCGCTGCTACAGCATTCCTAGTGGTTAAACTGGGCGGAGAATAATAGGAATCACGGAAACAATAACATTGAGCCATTTCAGTATCCGAGAATAGCGGTCGCGGTTTCAGCGAACCGCACCCGGTCAACGGCTAGGAACTTGAACTTATGCCCCGAACAATTTTCGGTGCTAAATTCAATGGGCTTTTCAATGAAATTTAGTAGGACCACATCAATCCATAGGTGATCAAGCTATACTATTAATTTAATCTATTATTCATGTTAACAACCGCTGCCTACGTTAGGTAGGGTTGTTATCATCATTCGGTCATCTCGATATATCCCGCAATAAATCTCTTCTTTCATTCGGCGCCATTTTGAAACTCGGGTGAACCTAAGTCCGTCTTTTTTGCTAGCTAACATGCTCAATCCAACTCGTTACTATTGTGCTACGGACACATTTGGGCTATAAATCGCCTCAAAATCAACGTGTGTACCGAGTTTATAACTTTTTACAATTTTTCACGAGAGGCCCTAGGTTAACCCTCCAGTATCGTTGTGTCGACCGAGTGAAATTATAACCCAAGAGCATCATCACGTCACAGTCTGCCCGTTGTAGGGGTACAAAAAGGCTATTTAGGGGTACAAAATACTGTTTTATTGCAATATAGGGTTACGTTAGTGAAATTTAGGGGCACAAAATAGCAAAAATGTGTAATTTTAGGGGTACAAATATGGTATTTTTGGGGTACAAACACTTTTGTTGCAACATAGGGGTACGTTTTAGGGGTACAAAAAGGCTATTTTAGGGGTACAAAATACTGTTTTATTGCAATATAGGGGTACATTACTGAAATTTAGG
>JASANE010009622.1:0-34687 GCA_030248225.1 Trileptium ribeirensis | reverse complement strand
GGACGGCGACAAAATCGCCATCGTAATATACAGGCAGAAATTTCGAGGCTACGACCAACGCGTCGAATCTCGGAATCAGTTTGACTTCGGCAGCGCGGTGTTCGGTCGACTGTACTGGCCTGCTCCGACGCAGGATTTTGCGTATTAATTGTTCACTGTTTTCACTTGCTCGGTGGTTTTTTCCTGGTTTCTTCGCTTTTCGCTTCGTACGGGATCGATCGTTAAAGATTTCCGCGTAGGTATACACCTCGCGAAGGGGGTTCAGCTGGTGCTGCCCCAAGGATCAAAGAACGTAAGTATGAGGAAGGATCGGCGTGTGCAGGGGTCTAGTTTCCCTGCTATGTGAACTGTAACAGGCCGTTCGAATAGGTACCCAGTGAATGTAGCATGTCCCCTTTGTATAAACAGACTCATTACCTTTTGGAATTCAACCCGTGGGTCCCGCCGAAATGCTACACACAGGCCCCACTTAGAATACATATCTAGGATCGAATTCCGAAGTGGAGGTGCGAGGCGACTTAGGGTACGTAGGTACCGAGCACGAGGAAAATTCACCAGCCAAGTCGAAGTCAGTCTGATTCCCCGTGGTCTTAGGTAAGGTACAACAAAGTGGACGCTTCACGTCCGGACTTTACATGACTTGCTTCTTTTGAGTTAGGATCGACGAATTTTCCTGAGCCGACCACGGTAAAATTTCTTGAACGTGCATACCACAAAATAAGGCCTTGTTCAATGGTTTGCTTTGATGGTTTTTCCAAATTTGCAGCTTAATTGATCGTTCAACGCTCATGCTGTGTTTGAGCTTGGACAGAACCGCAGGTTAGGGACGGAGGATTAGCCTCCGTCGGGCTTTAGTAAGCCCTTAAAATTTCTTCTATCTCACCGAGTTAAGATAATTTGGGGATATAAAAGACTAAACAAATTCTAGGCACATCAATTTGAGCCTAAGGTCTTTGTTGCTTTCTCGGAATGTTGTCTCGGAGTCATATTTACTCAATCGTTTGAATCTGATTTTAGTGTACGTAGGTAACATAATCGGTAGGCATCTCGTTAGGACGACTGACTGGAGGAACGGTAGGTGATCACCCTATGACCTCTATGATCACAAAATTTGGCTAAGGGAACAAGACCCCCAGCCGACCAAAATTCCGACGACCCTGTTCGGGGCCGCGAACGCATCGTTTGTGGTGATACACAAGTTCGGACTCCAAATAACTATGTCGCTAAAATCATTAAATTTACTGGTGTTCACCATAGCACTACGCCGTGGTCTTCCCTGGAGACCATTGTTTAAAGGAAACAGAATTAACGCTTTCCCCTGCGCCATCACCAAATGTAGGCTTTGCGGGAGAAACACGTCGTGTCCCCGCCTACAAATAAAATTTTAGTACTTTCTAAAAAATTAAAGAACTTACCTCCTCGCCCGGGCCATTTCGGCCCCAAACCGGGCGAGTGCAAAACCCCTTCTTCTTTGTGGAGCGAGTTGATCGCTGAGTTTAGCCAGGTTTCACTATTTATCATGAGTGCCCGTTAGGCTATGTACTATGTATGCCAGGTTTCTCCTTTCTTTAGTTTCAGTATCATATAGTTGCATTTTCCCGTATCATGAGTTGATCCTGCACGGAGAATTTAAGTCCGCTGCAGAATCTTACGCTTTAACCACTCAGCCATAGGAACACACCAACGTTTACTATTACGTTGGTGATAACTCAACTGCACTACAGTGCAGTTTAAACACTGCAACATTGCAGTGTAATAAGAAAAGATAGGCGTTAGGGAGAGTCAAAAGTCAAGCAACCGAAGAACGAACCAAAGGACGCAAGCGCGTCCAGGGCCGATCGCCTAGGGCCCGAGTCGTACAAACAACCCCGTTAGGTAGGAAACAAGGCTAATTTAGCCTTTGGGTAGGTGTGGTCCGTCAGAGAAGGGCTCGCCGCATCACTCGAAACCCGACCTCAAATTCAAAGAGAAATCAACTGGCTATCAAAGTCAAAGGAAAATCAGCTGGCTGGATGATTGTCCCGCAAGTTGTTTAAAAGGACGCCTCACGCCGCGTTGCAACCATGACCGTGTCCCGTCGGCTTGAATTAAAGGAAACTGTTCCATTTTTCTTCTTCATTTGCCCCCTCCCAGTCTTCGTCGTTCGGTCAGCCGTACTATTAGGTAGCTAGGGATGCCAAATGCTATAGGGTGAATTTATGCATACGCACAAATGAGAGTACATCTTGAGGATAAATTGCCCGGCACTTCTTGTCCCCAGTTAGAGTCGGCATCACCCTACGTAGCGCCACAACGACGCTATCGAGATCGCATAGTCAGTCTGAGCACTGTTGTTCCTTCCCCCGCTTGAGTATTCGTCGCCCAGAGCGACCTGCGTTAAGGAGCGATTTCCGAAGCACTCTAGGGCTCCTGCTTAGTGCACTGCATAGCTGATTAGTTCGCTAACGTTTAGTCGAAGCAGGGATAACCGCCCCTAGTCCACGCACGCGCGTGTATCAGTATGCTCCGTTTATGTTTTCCCTTTTTGTGCCTTGCGCCCCATAATCCCCTGAACTCAAGTGATCACAGCGAGCTGCGGCTAGGCTACCACGATTCATTTTGCTTAGTTCACCCCAACCTTATTCGCGAACACTCGTTCTCAACCTTAACCTTTGATCATGTAAATAAACTTAAGTTGCTGACACCGAGTAAAGTTTTATTCGATACCGAGACGATAGGAGGTTTCTTTTCTGGTTTGTCCGCTCGGACGAGCAGGCCCTGTTCGCCATGGCTTGTGTGCGAGAATGTCGCAAGCCCTGACGAGCATGGCCTTCTATCAAATTTATTTCGCGTTTTACCGAAACCAAGAAATAAAAGCTGAGAAACACAATCGAAAAAGTTACCTCGTCCCCAGCGATAGTTTGAAAAGTTCAGTAGGGAATTTTGAATACTATCATCAAAATAGAGTTTAGTGAAAGGCGCAGGCCACGCCATTGATAGTCCGACTTTAAACACTCAGGGCTTGTCGGAACCCTGTGGGGGCCACATAGGTCAATGCTCTAGCACGGAGCATATCGCGATATTAACTAGGTAAATCGTCTTGAGCTTCAAATTTTTAGGGACTCTTTCACATTCTATTTCAAAACTTACTACGCTAAAATAGAACTTAACAACTTCCGTTGAGTCTAAGATAGGGAATAGCGGCTAAGCTCCATGACCTGCGAGCAGGTGTCGGTGCTAGCCTCCCTGGGGGACCTCAGAAATCATATCTGATACTAGACACGTGCGCAACCCTTCGGGCGGGGTCCGAACACACCCCGTGAAGCGCGCCTGCGGCCTGCTAAGCTGCGTAGCTTCTTGGGACTGACCAAGAATAGGATTACAATGTAGTATTCACGGTCCACCCTTGAGGTTACGATAGCCGGGGTCGTATGGGCATGGTGTTAGGAAGTTGCGCCATGCAGCTGCGTCACCGGTTATTACATAATGTGCATTATTCCCATTCGTTGCAAATTCTAGACTTTCGTGCCGTTGTAGAGCTTTCTACAAATAGTGTTTAGTTGGAGTAAAGATGACACGTGATAGAGTCGTTGCAGTGGCAATGTCGCGTATCACGTTCCACTAAACTCATATCATGATGCATAAATGGCTTTGCTTCTGTAAACCCACAACGTGACACTGTATTGACAAGGCCACATCGCCCTGCGTAGTTGCTATAGTAAAGCCACTAAAGCGTTTTATGACACATAAAATGCCGCAGAGCAATACGGCTACACCATGGCTTTGGCTGGAACAGTCCGGTGCTTACCACAAGTTTTTCCACGGTTCATTGCTAGTATTAAACATTGCCACCATTAAAAATTTGTTGTGCGAGACAAAAATGTTGCAATTTCTGCAAATGCTGCACGCATCTTTGTATTAAGGACATTTTTCATTGCAAGCTTTCACTAAAATTGATGCAGTTTTTCGGTCGTATTGATCGATGGTTCTTGTTAAACACGTCGATATTATCGTTAGGTTAACTGAAAGTGGTTTGCTACTAAGACAACTTCAGCCTAAAACATGGGGGGATGCTTCAATCTTACATTGTGCTCTTATGGGGAAATATAAAAGGATGTACCTTTGCTGGAAATGCAGATTTATACTCTAAAGTCGGTCAACATTAGCAAAAAAATTATTTCTTATATAGTTAGAAATTCTTAGTGGAAATGCAGAAGTAATAAATGTTATGTTTCACTGGACATCTTTGTTTAAAATTATCGCTTTCGATGATGCAATTTCGAACCCAGCGCGACTGACTTAACGCCAGAGCAACGAATGTTGCGCTATCTCTCGACAACTAGTGTTAAACAAATTGATTGGTTGATATACCTGCTCGCGATCTGGTACTTCTTTTGCATTGCGTAGACATGACTGTATTTTAACTTAATTTAATTAAGATGAAAATATTACCGTTGGGTGTTTACCTTAGGTGTATGCAGACATTAATTCAGCATTAAAACTATGATCCTTTTTGAGTTTTACGGAAAATGCTAACATGGAAATTATGTCATAGCAGGGTATGCCTTGAATATCACCTTCCATGACAGTCAGTTTCACGCAGATAAGAGTTACCAAATAACAGAAATTTAACAAAACCTAGTTTTCAATTTATTACTGAATAAATTTATCTTATAATAGGTTATTCTGTTGCCTAGCTGCAATATACAGCATTATAAACGCAATGTTTGCTGAAACACCTATAACTCAAGAACCGGTTTGCAGAATTTTCTATAATTTTTACCATTGACTACGACCCTAGAATCGCACATATAAGTAAAATTATTTGGCTGTATTTTCTTTTGTTTGCAAGTGGGGTTTGAACAAATCCCTTGTTTCGGGCCAAAATCAGTTCATATTAAAACGTTATCGTCCGTAACCTAGTAAGGGCGAACATCAGGCGTTAGAATTTTTCGGAACTACGTGCCAGTAAATCAGCCAACCTGCAGTAATGATATAAACAGCTTAAGCCGTTTATAAACAATAATGTCAAAACCGCAATTTTGGAGCAACACTTTGCTCGTTGAGTTGCTGTTATCAATAGCTTTGAATGGGTTGGTACAATTTGGCTCGAACATTCATAGCACATACACCATTACATGGAAAGCTTGCAAAAGAAATATCCTCGCAACAACTTTTCCGGGCAAATGTCTGTGTTTTTGTTAAGTTAAATTTCATTTTACTGTTGTCAAATGTTGCTTGGAAATGGTGGCTGAGTTAATAAGATAAATATTTATGGTAGCTATTAATTGACATTGCTAACTCAATGGTCTCGGAGCAGCATCTAGTAATCGGTCATTGATTTGTGTAGCCGTATCATTGCCAAAATAATCCTGCATAACATAAACGAATACAATCTTAGCCACTTTTAGTTCTGGTCGCAGAAACATCATCTTAGTTTCTTTTTCTTTCCAATTCACTGCACTGATATCGTTGTTCTAAGAAACACCACATTAATTTTATTTTTCTGCACTACAAAAACGCTCAGTTATGTTTGGCAGAGTAAAAGTTGATGACTCAACTCGTCATACCTCAAGAGTTGACCTACTCCCTGAGCCAGGACATTATTTGTTTTCTGTGACCAAAATATGACTATTATTAATCACGAAAGAGCCGCTCATTTAATTAAAGTTTAGATTAAGAGTTTTTAAAAGGTACGACATCGAGCCACGAAATAATGTCACTGGTATAACTAATGAAGCTCGCTTGCGAGCCAGAATTCGAGTGGTGAGAACAATCCCCCGAAGGAGAAGTGTGAAAAATATTTGCCACACAATATTTTTGACGCTCGCAATAAGCTTGTCGGCCCAGAAAACCCCATATCCGACACTAAAACCAACAATAAACCCACATACAGGTGCTTTTCCCACGCTTTTCACCAAATATGAAATTTGGCGCCAACTATAAGCTTATAGACTCCAGATTGGGAAGTAGTTGAAAAGCTTGTTATATATCATTGGAAAGACCTAGTAAAGCTACATGGAATAGACCTATTAGTTTGTGGATACCTCGTGTACTTATTGAGAAAAGTCGCAAAAACTGGAGGGCGTGCCCGAAAAATGGGCCAAAATGACCTCATTTTGCCCCATAACTTTTCTCACGGCAAAAAAATCAAAAATCGAGCTCCATCACTACACCTAAATCGACCATTGCGGTTCAAACGAGCTATCGTGCATCAAAGTCCGCCCAGCCGTTATGGAGATCCAGGTGCGACACACAGACACACACACAGACAGGACCTCCTCAACCCCCCTCCAGAGCCAAAATTGAAAATTCTTTTTCCACTCGAATTCAATAACATATATATCCAACTCAAGACGGCCGATCACGTGCTGAAAGCATAGGCTAACTTCGAAATTTATGAATAATTGCACGATTTTCACATTAAAGGTCATCACTGAATTAAATTAAATTTAAATTTTAAAAGAATTAAATTCATCAATTTACCACCGCTAGACCACCGCGCTAAATCGCTCTAGCAATTTCCAGATTATACGGTAGACACTAACTGAAAATTACGTTTGAAAATCCTAGATTCCTACTAAGAATCCCAATAATTTAGTCGTGACATTTTACAGGTAAAAGTTGACGATTGCACGTGGACAAAAGAAACTGATACAAGCTATGGCGATATGTATCTATCATGTTCTGCAAATCGATATGTTGCAGGCGTTTCAATTCTAAAGCGTGGATATCACCAGAGGTATGTATCAAATTTAGGAAATCTAAACTTTTAGGATATGTATCTATCATGTTCTGCAAATAGATATGTTGCAGGCGTTTCAATTCTAAAGCGTCGATATCACCAGAGGTATGTATCAAATTTAGGAAATCTAAACTGGAATTTGTGTGCATTAACCACGATACTGGAATAACGAAAATCACGCGTATAACAAAGTATGATGTTTTCTCTGCATGCACTTCTACCTTTTTTGCTGGGCGGACGAACGCCACTGCCCATATGGATGGGGTTTTCTCATTCAAGTCGTATCTTACCTGTGCCCGTAAAATGCAAACGACAACTGGTAACCGATTACAAATTGACGTTGAATAACTTAAGATTTTAAGACGCACCACACGTTGAATCTATATAAACAAAACGATATCGCTTAATGTCATTATCACAAACATTTTAAAATAGCCAAATTTATCTAACAAATTTTGTTAACTACCTTTGCTGGCTTACAATGAGAGTGTTTTTATATTGCGACTTTTAGTTGTAACTTTTTATGTTAAAAATTGAACACGTGATGAACCCGGAAATTCACCGACCAAAGCGCTTTGTGTCGTTTAGTATCGCAAACAACGATTATTTTATCTTTATGTACACTTGCCATTGGTGTTATCTTACTTAATTGTAAGAAACTGGAAAAACAAGATTATGTATTGTCCACTGACGAAAATTTACGCATTGAATCAACCCCGACGGATATTACGACATAGTAGCAAAAAAGAACCGCTTAAAGCGGAAGCTTCGTGGGATAGAAGCTTTTCGACTTAATTTTAGTCCATGCCGCAAATGAGGACCTAAGGATGGGCTAGGGTTTAGTCTTAGTACGGGAACGGCTTGGGTTACATTTTATTTACGCTCGTCGTGGTTACATTGGATGTTTGAAACATTTAACGTATTTTGTTTCACAATAGTTGAAACCTATTTGAATTAAAGTGTTTCACATCTTATACTGTAAAGTACATATTGATTTAATCGAGAATTGATATTTTCTGACCGGTTATTAATTTAGATATTTACCATAAAGCCCGTACTTTTACTATAGATGAATTGAAAGCGATATACTTTGCAATGTATTTAGATTAGAATCTTGATAATCTGGTGTTAAATGTCATGACCGCAAAAGCAATCTCATGTCGGAGCTTAGATAATATCTATAACGGTGCGTTTTATACAGTAGCGCGTATTTCATGTTTCACATCTGTGCAATGGAAATTTCATATATATACCAGCAACCACATCGTTATATTTCATTTTACAGAACTTTACCAAAATGCACTAAATTCAGAAAACATTATTTTTTGTATTAACCCGAATTTGTATTAACGAAATATAACGAATAATTTTTTGTTCAAAATATATAGTCCCCTAGTTACCCTTTTTTACTGCTTTTGGCTGTGTTCACGGCAAATGTATGATTCTTACTTTTAAAAGGTGGCTGTTCTATTAATATTCTGTTTGGAGCACATTGTCGCCTGTATCTATTGAAGAGACGATTTTTATTATATAACTATTGCAGGTTCTCTCAATACATTTTTAATTTGCTTTGTAGTTTATTATTTTTGTTTAGTCCGATCTTCAAGCTAATTTGGTATTTCCCGACCGGTGCGCTTCTGTATATATTTAAAATAAATAATTGCATTTTGTTTGTTGCAGGTGGAAGTTACTTTGCTGCACATCCGGTCAAGTAGCTATAGATGACGAAAGTTGCTACCAGACTGGCCTTTTAAACCAATGGCACGGAACAATGAAATTTCAGCGAGCGCCAAATACAATCGTTCGCAAATGGAAAAGCACCTACAGTCACAGTCGAAAGTTAGTGTTCTTTACTGCTTATAAATTATTCTTCGCGATTTTTGGTTTGATCGTATTTTTAAGGGATAATATATACATAAAATGATAACCATGGTTTGGAAATCATAGATCATAGCAACCATTAATTCATCTAGTGTACTGCTGCAGTGGTTTGAAGTGTTTTTCACAGGAATGCAATAGTTGCAGATTGGAAATTGCTTTGAAGGAAAGTCTCAAAGACAATCTATATCAGCCGGCCATATTAATTGCATTCATAGAATTGTGAATTTAACTTCAAAATCCAGCTTTGACAAGACGTATTTTAATATTTGAAATTTGTTTCCTGTATTATGAAACTACTTAAACATAGGTATTTAATAATTTTACTAGCGCAACTGCTTTGGTTTATATACTAGTCAAATTTAAGCAGGGGCACTTCCGCTGTAATACGGCGGTCGCAGCGTAGCACGAAGTTTCAATTGAAGTTAAAAAAGCCGACAATATGTTTAACTACCTAGATCGCATAGCAAAATCGGAGATAGAGATGAAATGATATTTCCGTTGCGGAGTGTTTGACATAAAATTTATCCCACATCTTGTTGACATCTCACATCAATGAAGATCATTTTGAGTGTTTGTCGAGCCAGTGCTTAAATTATCCTTTGTGGAGTAGGTTATGTAATATATCGAAGAGGGCTTTCAGAGATGTACGAAAATAGATGTAAGTAAATATTATGACATGACCAGGTGATGATAATTGATTCCAAACAGTCCATTACGACAATCACAAAAACATTTCAAGACTACATAATATCTTAGCAAATAATTTAGAACGTCCTGTTAGAACGCGGCTAGTGTTATTTTCTTTTTCAGCACTTCCATCAAAAACAATAATAGGCAAAACGTGGGCCTGACTGACAGTTTTAACTTTTGGAAATAGTTGTACACTTTTATACATAGGAGGTACAGCAGCGTAAATGGTATGGTATAACCAGGAGTAATACTGAACCTTATCGGTGATACTTAAAAATAACGTTTAGACAAGAGGTGTTTCAACGCATGTATCATTCATTTCGACTGCTGTTTGGTGACCTCTCAGCTTATATTATTGGGTCCCGGACGGTATAGATCACCTCCTGGGCACAGATAATCCACACCGATATTGAGCACCTACTTGATATGTAACAATATATTATCATGTCTAGCATATATCACTTACCATCTGGGAAGCTGCTGACTTCGTCACGATAGGGATCATTTGTGTCAACTTTTGTTTCGGCTTATATGTAGCCAACCGAATTCAAGTCGTTTTTCACATATTTTGGGAAGCGGTTTGTATGGGACGGATTTGTATGTCACTCCGTATTAATCTCAGTAAAATAGAAAAGTACTCGATTTTAATTAAAATATCACATTCATTGACCTCGCAAGCTATTCAGAAGTGGAGGGGCCGTCAAAAATGTGGAGGGTACCGGTAATTGAAATCTATTTTATTGCATACCCACTCGTTAATTTTATCAGGCTCGTCAGTAAAAAATCAGGAGCTCCCAACCCCTGTTGAGATGCCCTTGTTACCTTTTAACCTTTTCGGACTCAAAGCGCTAACTGGCCTCAGCGCGTGTTGCGATACATTGTGTTAACTAAGTTTATTTGCTGACGTACGCTGTTATCCTTCTTCTTACGAGGTTCCTTAGGAAATCGTGCAGCAGCTCCTAGATGGGTCTGTAGTTTGTATGCTCTGTTTGCAATCAGGTAAACCGGGTTCGATCCTTGTCACCGGTTTAGTTTGGCAATCATTGTATTATACATGAACTAATTAGGGTGTTAAAGAATTAAGTGCACGGTCTAGCAAAATTTAAAAAGTATCATAGCTTGAGCTAGTTTTAAATTTTTAATGGAAAACAAAAACAGAAATTAGGAAATTAGTGTGTTTTGCGCTACCACTAAATCGCTAGGAGTTAAGCTTTGTCGGTGTCTTGTATTTATACTTGACCATCACAATTAACCACCTTGTCAGCATTTCTAACGGCATTAAACATGTTCCATGTTGTATTAGGTATTTTTGTAAGTTTGTCTATCTGAAGAGGAGGTGCTGATTCCGCTCGGTTTGATGCAAATTTTCAAGTTGTAACTAAACAACCTTGTTGGAAAGGAAAATACCGAAATCATATTTTTTTTAAACTCTGCTGCAACCCTGTATTGGTGATATACAATAAACCAGGCGCGGTGATTTATGAAAAATGTTGGGGGGTTAAATCTGCTGTTTCCCAAGTGTTTAAAACGAAATTGCCATGTAATACAAAAAGTTTCGAACATAGGATTTAACATGAAGGAGAGGCCACACTCATTGAAAACAGAGCAATAAGCATTCAGAAATGTCCAAATACATTCTTTCTGTTCTCAGTACTTCCAACCTTCGCGCGATCTCAATGTCAGGCACCCTATCTAAACACTCTTTATGTGCGCAACAAACCGCCATATAATTTAGTCCCTTCTGTGTCATTGTACCAGGAAGTCATGTCTTAACCGCCGCAAACAAAACGATGGTTCATCTTCACACAACGAAACAGGGTAGAAAACAACAATTTTAAGATCGACTCCATTTGATTGTAAAACAACCGTTTCGCTGGGTTGAGCTGTAGTAATGCATCCTTGCAGTCACGCAAGTTGCCGATTTGTGGTTCTTTTCGGAACATCAATAGCTGACATTTCAAGAGATTATAGTCCAGTTCGGGGTATTGCGACATTAAGTTCTTGTGCTATTCAACGTCTCCAGTGAGCAGTATCTCTTCCAGTGTAGAATGTATTTTCGAGCCGGAAGTCGGATTTGAATCAGTGCGCTCAGATCTTTGGTTGCATGCATAGTCAATGCAAGAATAATAAGAGCTCCGATAAAATTCGTCAACACTGCCAAACTTGTGCGCTGCCGAGGACCCGGAATACTTGCCCGGCGGTCTACGGAACCTTGGGATTAGCAGCGCATCGAGATCATATTCCTCTGTAGCCTGCGCTGTTGGTTCCATATGACTACTGAACCCTTGGTCGCATTGTAATCTTTGTATGTAGTCTTTGGTTTCACCCAGTTTTGATAATGTCATGGAACGTAAGGTTTCGGGACTGAGCCACCTGGTTGAGCTGCTCCAGTGGATGAACTACTTCTAAGGCGATCCTACACCCCAAGAACGGGTGTGCACTTATGAATACAGAATATAAACCCCGCGCCTTCGTTAATGTTTTGGTCGTACATTCCTTTGACATCTGATGCAGGCTTTCTAAGACAGCTTGATAGTTTTCGGCGACACTATCGACGGCAGCTCTTCGGCAAAGCCATATAGTAGGACAAAGCGGCCTGACAGAAGCAGCTGAGGGCGAACCTCCGCGGTACAATGAAATCTCTTTAAACAAGCGATGGTACTTGCCGCTCAGTTTGATTTATTTTCCAAGTTCGTTTACGGATTTCCCAATGCGTCCCGGATAAGAGGATCGTAGTGCCGTGCCGGAAGCCACAAGGTTAGTGATATGTGCAAAACAGCGAAAATATTTTGCGAACGAGTACTGTTCTGTAATGTGAGGCTGACAGCTTTTGTAGTCATCGGTCATATTAGCTTCACAATAGTAAGTTTTGGCTCTCAGATTTTCACACGGCAAGTGGACTCGCAACAGGCTATCCAGGATTTGGTCAGAAATGCATTTACCTGTTGTGTCCTACTACTAGTGAAGACCAATTTGTTCCCAGTTTGGCAGCAAACTTTCATCAACCTACCGGACACATATGAAAAGTTGTTCTGTTTGACAGCAGTCTTGCGTACCATCGCAAATAACAGCGAAAATTAATGATTTCTGACGTACATATTCAATAATTTGCCGCACAACAGAATGGCTAAAGTTGCGAGCAATCTCAGCGATCATTCATGCGACCAGAAGTTTGTTTTGCGCTGCAACCAGCGTTGGAGAACGCTGTCGGCACGGGCTTGAAACGTCAAAAGTTGCATTAAGTTTCCTTCGGAATCGTCATGCCCACGGACGGAGACCTAAGAAATCATTTAAAATAGTTCAAAGGCGACGATGAAATGGCGAGTATTCGATGACAACTACGAAGTCCCTTAGGAATAAATTTGTACCGCCTATGGAAGTCGCCTGATCACATTATCTATAGTGTTAAAATTCCAGTCTACCAATAAAATTTTTAAACTTTAGCGCACAGTTCGATAAAGACTGCTCTGACAGAAATCATTTATATGGTTGTAGCACTCGCTGATGATTTTCTGGTAGTGTACATCGCCAAAAATGAAGTGACTTTTCATTCCTTAATGAGACCGCTTACGACGTGAATGATGCTCTCACAGCTCAAGTTTACACAGTTTAATAAGTAAGTAAATTACAGCGCGATATTATTTAAATCAGGTATAAGCGACGCACACAAATTAAGCCAAACTCCATGCTCGTTTGCCTGGTATGTCGCTTGTCCCAACCCGCTGCAATATTAGCATAGCCACGCCACCACTGACAAAAGAGAAAATGCCAAGCAGTGACAGATCCAAAATTTTTTTTCAGAGATGCACAGCGTAACAAAACTTGATACAATTATAATCTAAGTCTTATCCATTCTTGTGGCTCAATATATCATACCTATCTTGCTGTATTGTAATTTATTTTGCTTTGCACATAGTTCAAAATTTTTAACTGTTACAGTTGTTCGACAACAACTAATTACTCCTGAATGTGTTGTACTAACAATATTTGACGAACACTGCACGATTATACGCGTGTTATGTGGTCGCTTTTTGAGAGGATCTGAGCAATAGATCCGAAAATGCTGAATGGTTAGTAAATGTGACTTTCACACGACTGTTCGGGGTTCGATATCTGTCGGCTACCAATAATTGTTCATCAGTGCTCGAAATGTAAATTAATTCAGGACGTAAAGGGTTAAGTACTTATTTATTTTTAATAAGCGACGACTTTACGGTGTGTTCACAATACTTCGCATACCCCTAACCCCATAAAGTGTGACTTTTCCAGATCTTTCCAAACGGTTTCAGGGCTCTATATGTTTTGGGGGCTTTAGCAGGGGCCCCTAATATCAGGGGTCGAAATTTTTTTAAAATTATGGGTTTTGGTTTTTCACAGTTTAGACATAACTTTTGGTTGGATGAACAGATTTGGCTCAAATTAAGGTATGGTATAAAAAGGCAATGGTCTATCTAACGGTGCATACGCAATTGGCCGTGGAACAAGATATATGGTCCGATATTGGGAAAACAAGGGAAAATCTATATTTTTAAATTTTGTAAAACAGAGCTGATGTTTTGAGAAGTAACTTTTGACTCTGTTCATGGTTAGTGCGGGGAATTTGGGTAGGGGGGCGGCAGCCTCCGATGAAGCCTCAGGTTTAGGCTTAGTCTTTTGCGGCATTCACGTTTTAATGTCCCCAACGTTTGGAACCTATGTACACCACACAGTGTCAGACACACTTCCAACAACAGGGTGTTTTCGATACCCCACGTTTTTAATAAATTTTTTCAAAGCTAAATAGCTAGGGGTATTGCCATTTCTCGACAGTGTCAAGCACACCGTGCTTCTTGCAGTTTTATTGACAGTGCGCGGCATTATTACATCAACGTTCGTATGGCCTAAATACACATATCAAGAATTAAAAAACACTACACACCACAGTTGTACCAATAAACCGCATTAGCTGCATACGGTGTCCGTTACAGTTAATTCGCGCCAAATTGGTAGCTAAGAGTGTGTACGACACTGTAAAGAAAAAACGTATCAGCTAGGGGTCTGTCGTACACCCTCGGAAATTGATTTATAGTATGAGTGTCACCCTGACCGTCTGTATGGTAGGGTCGCGAGTACAGAGGGGGCAAAAGTTCCAAACAGCGGGTACATTGTAACTGCATTTGCACCTACATTTAGACAGGGTAGATGGATTCGACCTGGTTGTGCAAATTAACCAAGTAGATTTTTGATATCTGTTTGCGCCACTGGAACTCCTTCAGTGTTCGATCGAAGAGGGCTGGAGCTATGCCGTGACGATGACGCATGAAAATTTTGAGGGTGCCACCAAGGATCTATAGTTTGCGTATGCGCTGTGTCATCGTCAGGGTTGACGAACTGACGATTACTGTGGTTAAACCGTAGAATGAGTATATTGAGGCTGTCTGGGGATATTTCCGAGGCCGTGGACTTATATAACTGTCAGGCCGGAAATGTTGACGGTGCGGTTAGGTACGTTGAAAAACAGATAATTTGGAGATTGGGGTTCAACAATGCCAAGGACCGTGCCGTTAACGATTATACTTATGTCGGAATACTCGTCAATTTTGATATCTATCTTAATACCGCCGAGCATTAGGGTTTGCCAATGTTCTGTATCGTACGCAACGGCGACATAACGGCAGTAGTTCTACCAGTCTGTGACTCCGCATTTACGTGAGCTTATTTTTGTATTCAGTTATGAGGAAGATTGTCGATATAACCAAATATCATGATTAGTGTTTTATTTAGAGATAGATTATGATTAAAAAAGAATAAATTTTGGCAAATAGAACACTTGCCTGCTTCTCTGCAGTTGCGAAATCGCCACTCAGTTATCGGTACGTGCTAACTCATTTCGCTGTGCCAGGTATATCGGCTCATCCGGCTTACAAATGCAAATACGGATGTTGCTTATTAATTTCCGTCGGGCCAGTAGTTCAGTGGTTCGGGAATAGTCGACTGTTGCTAGAATCATTTCCTTATAGTGACGCGTAATTTTGTCATATCCTGAATAGTAATTAGGTTATCTGGGTTTATAATGGTATAACGACTTGCTCGACGACTGCCTCTGGATGCCATATTTAGTGATTAATATTCTAAAACGAAAACAAGTTCCGTAATATGGTTAAAATAGGTAGCGTCGAACTTAGCTAATCCAGCTGGGTCGAAATATAGTGAGATTTTCAGTGTCCGATAATTCGCTAATTTTTCCCCTATAGCCGAAGAGTGCCAGCGAACAACCGTTCAGTATTCGCAGAATTTGGTTAGTACAACACATTCAAAAGGAGTTTCTTGTTGTCGGACAACTGTAGGAGTTAAAGGATTAAAGTCGCATAGCAAAGCTACCAATGTCGAAAAATACAATTGGTTTTCAAGTGAACTGATTTAAAACATACCATACACATTTTGCAGTCGAATTACGGACACTGTGCGAGTCATGACAGCAAAGCAAAGATCTAGTACGCGACAATGAGCAATCACTGAATGTCGATAGAGCCATTCGTTTTGAGCATAAACACATGTCATATGTAGTAAGTATTTTTTCCAAGAATTACTTTAAAATTTTGCACTATATTAATGTCATTTTCGACCGTTTTATCAAACATAAGGTATATTGCTATGTCAGGCATTATGCAAATAGTGTAGCAGATTTTTTCGGAATATTGGAAGGGATGCAAATTATGTGCTAATGTTTTTACCTGCTGTAACATTAAATTTGTGGCACGGTAAAAGGAATCATGTTACGCTAGGTGGCCTAATTTTGGGGAACTGAATAATTGAGTACTTTTTGAGTACTCATTGTATTCCACCATGTCTTTTCTTTTTTATACGTATAAAAATAATCTTCGTTTTCAGAGATCGTCGGTGGTGGATTGAAATGTGTCGTTACCATATTTCGGTGCCATCGTATTCGGAATCCACTACGACAGCTATAATCACACCTACCACAAAGCCGATTGACGAATATACATTTACACAAGCAACCCGGGACCCAAATCCTGCAACAGGACTTGGACTTGCCGAGTCATTAGAATCCATGCTTACGAATTTAGCGGCCAGGCCAAAGAAGCTTCCTGTTGTAGTGCCTGATTTGTATTATCCCAAAAAAGCCACAAGTCTAAAAGTTGACCCGATAGATTTACAATACGGTGAGTTCGATCGTCAGCACATTGAGCACTCTTCTGGCAGGCAGGAAATTATGTCGGGCTGGGAAACGTCATATCTACCATCAAATGTTCCCGTACAGCAACGATACAAAAAAATCAAAGGTCGGCCCGTCTACATACCGTCAACTTATCATTTATCACTTTTGGGCTCATCTTTTCAATCACCATTTTATCAGTATGGCTATTATTCTGCTCAGCTTCCTCATGAGATGGACTTATCTGCAGTTCCGAAATTACAGCATTCGAATGTTAATGCCGATATATCAATCACCTCAAGTTCACATGATTCAAAATCTAAAGTCTACCGGAATTCCGATTCTTCTATGACAAAGAGTTCTATTCAATTCCCGGCAAAGCCTGACGATCGCTTAAGCATTTCTGATGTTCGAATCAGCAAAACAAAAGCTTCTAGCGATAGTAACGTTCGACATGGCAATTTAGTTCTAAATTGGGATCCTGTAGTTCACGATAGTGACAATATCCGTAAAGGCGGTATCATTAATTCGAAACATGGCAGCAAAAGTGGTTTAACTAAACTTAAAGGTGATGAGAAAGTCCCTGGAAACCTACAGAAGAACGACAACCACCGTCTGCAGCTAGATAGAGTGAAAAGCCAGATTGGTTTCACCGGAAACAAGCAAGTACCAGATAAGAATTCCAAATTGCCACCTCGACCAAATCTGCTAACATCACTAGAAGACCTCATGGCACAAAATGACGAAATCGATAATAACATTATTAAACCTAGCAGTAAATCAAATACAGCTGACCACGACATGGAACTACCGAACAACGGAGTCGAAAATAAAAATATCGGTAAAACTAAAAACAATAAAAAGTCCGTAAAGAGTGCTGGCGCAAGTGCTACGAAAGGTTCTGCCACCTCGTTCGACGGCGAAATGTTTCTAAATATCCTTGGCGAAGCTACTGACTTACTTAGTGCAATGCAAGACGGAGCCCGCTATGCGATTAACGATGGAGATGGTAAATTTAATTTTATCAATGGACTTTCGACAACATTAGACTATTTGGGACTATGCGATAGGTCATCGTATAGACGTCGATGGAGCAGAAGACGCAGAAGACGAGCTTTAGCTTGATTTCGTTGTTACATCTCAATTTGATAACACTGAGGCATTCTTTGATTTGTTTGATACAACTGTATTCACAACATTCCAATAAACTATGTATACGTCCTATATATAGTTTCTAGTTACATACGCATTATGTATTTTTATATATAATATATATGCATACTCAGCGCCTCGGTCGACGAATTACCAACTCCTGTGAACACTGGACTTTAGCGACACTTGAAAAAGCGAAAAGCAAATGTAAAAAAACCAATTACAGAAATTAACGCCTAGCTATTCAATAAAATTGTCAATTTTATATCCGTCACAACTGATACTATACGTTTAGGTAGGCGAGTTCCCAAGTACTGTAAAGGTTTGGGTTTTAATGATAATTGAAAAAGGAAAAACAAAAAAGAAAAATATAGAAGCAAAACAGAGAATCAGGAACTCGGGGACTAGCTATGTAAGAAATTGCCACAATACTATCAGCCGCAAGGTTATAATCAAGATACGAGTAAAACTTTATTTGAACCGTCGGCGCGCAACCCTCAGCTTGGGCATAGCTAAAAGTAGTAAAGGCACAAATTACACAACGTATTATTCTTCCTTATAAAGTTGTGAATTTTATACAATAATTATATATTTTTCTCGAATTAAGTCACACTAAGCACCTTGGTCGGTGAATCACCAAATTCCGTAAGAATTGTTGGATTGTAATGATATTGAAAAAGGCGAAACAAAAAAACAACACGAAAAACCGGGACCAGAATCGTCACACCACGCTATTTAAGATTATAATGCTGAATCGAGCAGAAATTCGTTTAGACCGTCGGCGTCGCAAACTCCAGCTTGGACATATCCAAAACTAGCAAAAGGCAAAACTAGATGGCCATGTCTTTGCGGCAAAATGGTATAATGGGTTATGCTTCTTTTCTATAAGACTGTGGATCGAGTAAAAAATTGTGTATTTTTCTCAAATTTAGTGCACTATAAGTCTAGATTTAAGTATTTATACTATTCGTCACATTATTCAATATTAAGTTTAGTACACATCGTGTCACATCATGTCTATTGTGACAGTCTTCGTGCGCGCAGCCACACATTTCTATATGTCCAGCTGGTTCAGGCAAATCCATGTTGAAAGCAAGACAACTCTTTTTAACAATATTCTGCCAATCTGTTGCATTATTCAATCAGCAAACATAACTTCTGCAAAACATGATATAAATCTAGCACATCTAAGTCATAACGACATTTAACGCGTTCAAAACTCGGTTTCAATATCATTACTATTTGTAATATAGTTTTTGTGTAAGGCTTTTTTGGTTGTTGCAAGCTTTATTGTAAAATTTGTCAACATTTACAGAATTAAAAGGATCAGAATCGTCTTGAACCATAATAAAGCCTAAAAAATAATAAAATGGTATTCATTGGGATTCCTACTTGTACTCCCCAAACAGATGTCTTGCATTGGTGAATTTCATAGTATAACAACTCTAACTAAACTCGGAAATATCTGAAAATTTTCTTTTGTTTTACTGTTTAAATAATTCAGAGGCACATATTTAAATAAAACAATCCATCAAGTCGCAATGTCCACCCATAAGGCAAAGAGGTCACTCCGTCCCAAAGTAGAAACTGCTTGTCTTCATACGCGCTTAAACTAACCTTGTTCTGCTTAACATTATTGAGCTGATGATGGTGGTTGGCTATTTCACATATTTTATGTCTCATTAATTTAGTATTCTTAACGGTATTTACATAATAATCTATAGCAACACATTTTTGGGCTGATATCTTAACACCAGTTGCCTTTTCTTGAACTTTATCATCCTTAGCACGAAATGTATACATTTTAACTTTGAGACTACAAAAGTTCTCAATGGGGGTTCCAGCTATCTCACCCTTAATTGTGGCAAGCACATTTTCATTTTATAATGCAGAAAGTGATCTTTCAGATAGTCACTGGTATAAAAATCTCAATATCTTCCTTCATATCTTATTCACAATCAGTATAAATGCTCTAATATAGACTGTCAACGTGTGTGAATAATAATTTGCTATTGAATTTAAAATATGTTCTTGTAGTGAAAATTGTATATTAACATTTTGCATAGTTCCAATACGGTAGAACTCACATATATTGGTTTACATAAGCAAACGATAGTTATTTTCATTGAAACTGCTACAAGATTGTTATCAAAATTGTACTACAGTTGTATCGATGATCAGCCTAGAGTTTTAGAATTTTTTGGGGACAATTAATAAGCTTTACGTCCTTATACGCCCTGAAATTTTCCATAGTCTTACCAAACACGAAAATGTTCAGAAATTTAAAGCGATCTTTTTATATTAACTCTGTTGTCCTACGTTCGCTACTATTAGATATGATATAGGGCTACAGCTATGCTATCTGATTGAACTGTACAGGTCTACGAATTTTTTGTTAATGTGTGACCTATCTCTGTGTAAATCTTTAAATTTAGTACGTACACTACGTATTTGATTTTGTAGAATTTTGTAGGATTTTGATAAAATTTGGCAACGGAGTTGCAGTCATTGTAAACAAACTTTTTTGTTTAAAGTGAAATGATAACATAGAGTCATCAATTTTTGACGATTCTGGAGCTAAGCGGTAATCCCTGTGTTGATTATGAAGATCATTTGGGTATTAAAGATTCACTCTACAATATAACTTTTCCAGTCTACTGTTTGAAACCTAGTTTCTTCAAATCATTTACATCCGCCTGCAACAACTTTTGCACCATAGTCCAACCGTACAAATTATTGGCATCGACGAGAGAGAGGAGAGTTGAATACTTTCTCTAAACGAAGGGACCAGCTGAGACCTGTTTTCTTTTGGGCTATAATGTCCAAAAGAAAACAGGTCTCTAATGCACTGTTACCTTGAGCGCCCCATCTTCAACCATATTATCCAATAGACCACCACAATTGTCGTCGTGCTCGTTGTCGCTACCTTCATATACTTGGCAGAGGTTAACTACATCTGGAACAGCCGTCACTGGTATATTCGAAAAAATGAGGAACACCTTTAAGGTTGTGTAGTATTCTTTATGTCCAATAGGTGTGATAAATTTCGCATCGACTGATAACCGGTTCTTTTCGATCGAAATGGCTCTTCACGTTTAAATTTAATGTTAAAGGATAGCCTTTCGCATTCTTAGGCATACATTCTCGCTGTACCTTCAACTCATTTGTTATTTTGCCAGTTTGTTGCATAATGACGTGACTGTCGTACTTCCTAAAGTTGTAGAAGATTATTTTGACATATACACGCATATTCATTCCACAGCCTATGCTGCCACGAAGTATGCTGCAGAGATGACAGTGGTCTTTCATGCGATCGTAAAGCAAAAGTTTTTCACATTTAAAACAATCCATAAGCGGATATTTAAAAAATGATCATTACGGTGGTATTATTTCTCTTAAACGAATTTATTAGACGTTCTTCAACATGTGTTCCTCTCTACACCGTCGGCTCTAGAAGTTCTCGTATACAATCAGTACGGCATTAAATAAACATCAGTCATGGCATAACCGGGTACCTCGTGATCTTGGTACGCTTTGATATACGATTTGGAAGGATATGGTGACAACTCTTAATATGAATGAACAATTGTGTGTATTGAAAAAGAAGACATCGTTGACAAAAGCACTTTTTATCTTTTCATTGGGCTATTTATATGGCAGGCAATAAGCTCCTTAACCCAAAAATAATCTTGTTGGAAATACATGAGATTTATAACCTATGTCTGTTTGCCTTAATATAGAGGCAGCACATTTCCGTGTAAAGATTCTCGCACCTATATTATTAATTTTTCGAACTTATCGATATCTGATACTTGTTGTGGAAATTAAAATTAAATTTAAATAGGGTTTATTTACGTATTGCTCGTACTTTGTTTGACAATCAGGATTACCTTCCGCTGCATAGATGGTTGAAAGTATTGACTATTGGAAACATTTAATGTTACTGTTTTTGATGTTGATGATCGCTTTTTGCTTCGCGTGTTTACTGGGCGGTTTATTTGAATCTGTCTGAAAAGTGCCCTTTAGACGAACATATGTCTTCATAGTATTCTAGTCGTTGAGTCGTTCCTTGAACAAGCCATCGCACTGTCATTTGCGCTTTGTTAGAAAACTTGCAAGATAGGTAGGTTTTTAGTCCCCCAGTACCCTGCTTCGAAATGTATGGTTTAAAGGTAAGACTGCCATCCAAACCAAATGTGCGACAGCTCAGCCTCTTGGGTGTGCGGAATATTTTAGTAAAAATGTTGGGGAAATTCGCAAAAATTGGGATACAATTGACGATAAAGAGGGCAAATTATAAGAAATTTATCTCAAATAGAAAAAATGGACAAAATGTTAAATAAATAGGGTAAAATTTGGTTTTCCTACAAGCTCCAAAAATTTATCTAAGAGTTGTCCTCAGTAACCACTGAGATACAACTGCACTGTTGCTCGGTTCCCTAAACGTCGCCATACTACACGAATGGTCAATAACACGTAGCAAAACTTAGGCAATGTAACAAACTGAGGTGGTGCACCACTTCGTATTGTAATAATAGAATACACTAAAGTAACTACGTGCGTCAAAGGGTTAAACATGCCATAGATAATTACTTATAGGTGTGCAAAAGGGGTATGCATCACTTATAGTTTACTAAGAAATTGATGAAACATTTATATAAGCCATTAAATTTAGCATTAACATGTTTGTTTAAAGTTAAAGTATTAAATTATTATAAAGATTACAGTAAAAAAAGTTGGGTTTGAAGCGAAAAGACCACGATTCAATAAGTCAAGGTAAAGGATTTGGTGTCATGGCTGATGGTGCTTTGAAACAGGCTGCAAACTCTTTATTTTTCTTATGCTGTACTCTTGCAGAAAAGTTTAGACAACATTCATGTACATGAATAAGTTTTAATGCATGTTTTTCTCATCTGGTTCCTTTCGGCAAATTGTTGAAGATGGTGCAAAACAATTACCAGATTCAACAAATCACGATTTAACATGCTGTTTATTTAACGCATATAGAAAACAATTGATTCAACGAATGGATAATTTACGAAACGATGGTCATGTTATTTAAAAGCATATTCACAAGTATCTCTTTTCAATGCAGACTGCTTTGATCGATTTTGTCAGATGACGGGTGCTTCTTTCCAGTGGAGACTGGCTTGATTGTGTTTGTCGGATGACGGATTTCTCTTTTGATTGGAAACTGGTTGACATTTTTGATGACGGGTCTCTCTGTTCAGTGGAGACTGATTGACTTTGTCACATAACGGTCTCTCTATACGGTAAATTGGTTTTATTGATTTTGTCAGATGACGGGTCTCTTTTTCTGAAGCGTCTGGTTGGATTGATTTTACCAAATGACGGGTCTTTCTTTTCAGTGGAGACTGGTTTGATTAATATCACATGACGAGCTGACATTATCTGGCATCTTTCACGCTATACTACTACGCCGCAACGTTACAACATTTATACTTATTGTTAGTGCAGTTCCATAAATGCTAAATGTTTCCTAACATATTTCTATATAAGTACAATCACATAAATAACGCTACCGGCTGTGCAATAACAGAATTTATACTAAACTTTGGTGTCCCTAACGAAGCTTGGTAAAACATAATCAACCCAGCAAATAATTTAATATATTATTTGTGTTTTAGTATCAAGATTTGATAGTATGTAAACTGCCGTCTTGGACAATTGCACTGTTAGGATATGCCTAAATCATAAATCCTTTATTATCGCCATACAAGTCCACAATTCGAATCATTGCTGAATGCTATGCAATAAAGTATTAACTTTGCCCGTCAAGTTGTCAACGATTTTGTCATAGTCTTCGTCCGCGTCAATCGGGAAATTTATTTAATAGATATATGTAACATAGTTTATAATATTAGTAATAGCAAGAGTTCATTAAAACGTTTGCAGAAAATTATACATGGCACATGTTCATACACATGTGTTATGTCTTAATCGATGATGTGGTCGTTTGTCAGCCTATTCACATGGATTGCAGGGAATACCCCCAAGGATCTTCAGAGGAATTTTTGGGAGTCAAAATTTTTCTTATTTTTGGTAATGCCCCCCTAGTTTTCGCCGATTCTCTCGCGATTTTTTCTCAAAGTTTCCGCGCGCCTTCGGGTGGAGAGGGCAAAGTCGACCTACCTGTAAAGTGAGAGATCAACGCGTCGCCCGAATAGGTTTGACAGCTCATCGAAGGATAACTCACCCTCACCAATGAGCATGTTTAGATAACTCTCCCTCGCCATTTATGTTTGATTCATTCATCTATTTATACATCCATTCATATTTATATTTAACATTTATACATCTACACATATTTATACATCAATTCATCCATTCATCTATATTATACTAAAAGGAAATTCCTGAATTAACTAGTCAAATATTAGATCGTGTTTAACACAATGCTTACACTTTGCGCAGATGTTCCATTTAATGGCTCACAGATCTTAACAATCTACTCTTAACTATGTTGATGTTGATGTTCTTACAAGGCACAATAGCAATATAAAATTGGCTCATTTTACCGCACATACTTTCTCAACAATGCCGTCGACAACTGCAAACGCATCAATCGCGGCTTTATAGTCGCGTATTCGTCGTTCATAATGGTCAGCATTATCAAGTTCAATCGCTCCTTCGTTCAGTTGTTCTTTCAATGCTACATCGTCCCAATCAATTGCACAAACACGTAGCAGATTCGTATCCTTAACAAATAAATAAAAAACGCTTTGCTTCATATCGTAGAATATATGTAAATAAAGTTAGGTTATCCCTTGGCCCAAACATTTTTGCTTTCGACAAAGAATATGTTTGTGTTGTTCCTGCACCCAGATTCACATGTTTGTACATGCTATTCTAACTTGTAGGCGAAGATAACATTTTCTCGAAGTTGTTTACAAACTGAAACGAATACGACAGCAACTAAGATCTATACTAACATCCTGTAAAATTCAATGTCATCATTGTTGTATGTCATTCAAAACTTATATTTTTCCAAGAATGAGCACGACCAAAGTTTGCGGGGCTCATGTCAAGTTTCCCACCACCTCTATATGGGAGAGGGAAAACTTGGCATGAGTGAGAAGCATAGGCTAAAAATTGAAAGTTTGTGAGTCCAGACAAAGCGTAGGAATTAGTCTAAGTCCTAGACAGATAAAACGTTATACGATTATTAGAGTGGAAAGTTTTTGACATAATAAACTGAAAGGAGAAAATTGACATGATCCGTTTGCGTTTATGCGTTTGTAACTTGGTAATAAATTAGCTGACAAGGCCAAAACTTAACATTGCATGTGATCTTAAATGAGATACCACTGCCTATTCGTGAACGGCAAGACCTATTTAGAGCAAGTTTACTCGTGAATATAGCGTTTTGATTTACGTGTATTTTTCGTAGTAGCTGGTAAGCGAGAGTGAAACGGAGCGAGTGTGTTTTCATCAAGTGTCCATTTTGTGTAATCACCTTGTTACAGGCTTTATGTTTTATGTATATACTACACTAAATCCTTGGTAACACTTAACCCGTTGAAATCCCTAAAACATTGTTAACCATAAAACATATTGAAAACAACTGAAAAAGAAGTAATCGTGCTAGTCTCTAGATGATGAACCCTTTATATCCAGCGTACCAAAAAACCTATACATGGAACATTCTTCATACCAGGTACATCATACATAATCACGATAGTGAAGACAGTTTATATTCTGATAATCGGATTCATTGATCATAGACCCATTGGAAAAGGTTAAAAAGGCCTGAAATATTCCTGCTGGACACTAGATAAATAACCATCGTATTCAGCGTGATTGATAACCTACTAGATACTTGTTGTAAGGCAAAAACCCGCAATAACTATGCAAAATTTGAAAAATAAATATTTCCGGCAAAGGGTTAATGAACCATATCCAGGCGCAAAGCTACATGATGGATGGTCGCACAAAAAAGTAGCTGTCAGCAAAGTTTGATTCTGCATGAGCCGTTTTTCCTGCGAAGCCTATGTCGCGAGATATGAGCAGCGAAAGGTTGGTAGACGTTGTGGCCACATTTGGCAAAGATTCCTAGAAACTTGTTTTTTGCTATTTTTACCCCGAAGATGGGGTCGGAGCTGATCGCGTTGAACTAAAGGGCCCATCCTCATCACTTTTGCTGTAGAATGAATAATTTTTGTCGAAATCCACTCTCCCGAAGATGAGTTATGCATGTCACAGAAACAGACAAAAAAGCTAATTTTCACAATTTTTCCCTAGGACAAACGTGGAAATTCTGCTGGCTTTGCTCGCTCCGTTTCAATAATCTTGTTTCACGCGCAACAAAATATAAAGAAATTTAAGCGAAAATCACTTTGTATTTCAATGTTTTGTGTAGCCTGTGGACTAAGATTTGACTCACGTTCTCAGTGTGCTTAACCCTTAACAGTATACCATTGTTAATAGAAGTAGCGCTCAAAGCGCCAAAACGTACGTATGTAAAAATATTATACGGCGCCATTAAAGACATGGCTTAATAAATTTGAGTTATTCAGAAGTGTCATAGGCATTAGAGGTTCAAAAAGCGGTTTGTGTCAAAACTGCAGCAATTTTCATATTTTTACGAATAAGTTAGCATGTCTATCTGTCTTTGAAAAAATATGAACTGCTTCATTGAACCAACTGCCAAATAATGCAGTGTTAAGCAAAATCTTGAGAAGTTTTGTGGTTGAACGATTAGGCCCAGAACTGAGGTGTGGTGCTTTTGATTTTTTGTCGCCACATACATCTAAAAATCACAATAAACTTTCTTATTTTTATATTGTATGAATCATATATAGCTAATGTGTACCACTTGGCCATATGATACTTGCCCTGAATTTAAGACTTCTTGTAAAATAAAGCAATGAGAAAATGAATTTTCATGGTCCATAGTTGTCTTGCATAAATTATTATTGGTCTAAACCCTTGTAAACGTTTGATTATAACATATACCCGTCGCTATACCTATAACTTTAAAGAGATGTAAACTAAACACAGTGGTAACAAAACAGTATCAATAGTATTAATCATCTAAAAATATTTGCAGGTATATATAAAACTGTTTATACTGTCTAACCCATACCGACGTTAAATTTCAACAGTTTAGAATTATACTTTATTGGTCTCTAGTTCCATGTAATACTATGTCCACTCTTAAAAGCCTAAACGTTGCCCATTGGCAAGGACTCGCTGCGTTAACAGAGTTTATCGTGTGGATATTTTGCCTTTGTTGTTGCTCGCTCGTTTTATGTGTTTCGTTTAATGAACCAAGTAACAGCTCTTAGATAAATTTGCTATCAAACAGACGGGGTTCGATTCTTGGCTCCGACTGTTTGTCAAGCTATGCACGAAACTTAAACGAATTTCGGCTTAAATCTTTTATTAGACATTTTGTCTATCAACAGAATACATGTTTTTATATTTTTAATAGTCTAGTTTGCTATAACTGGATATTTATATTTCGGAACGCAGACCTACTCTCAAAAAGTGGACAACACTGCCTAGGATCAGTTCGGGTATCTGTTACTACAAATAATGAGGCCAAGATTTCTGCATGTAGGCTAAAAGTGCGGGCAGTTTGCGTCTAAAAAAGTGGAGTGTCTTTACTCATAACAACCCTCACATGCTCCCTCTCCCTTATGATAAGTGGGTTTTATTTTGTAGTAAACTAACATGTTTTTCAAATTCGTTAACGTGATTCTCATTCCGAGGATATCCTTCGACCAGTAGCAAAGTGGCTTTGTTCAGTTCCGACACTTTCTTTGAGAGCATTGCGATATAAACGTCGCTGCTGAGATAATTTCCTGCAGATATAGATTTAAATGACAAGATTTTAATTTATGTTTTATAGAAAAAACAAAAGCTCCATTTCTAATTTTAAAAGCTATAACTTAAAAATATAAACATTTGATAATAGCAATTTTATTTTATCTCAGGGTACTAAACTTAGGGGAAAGCTGGTTATTTGTAGGATAATAGAATAAAATTCCATCCAGGTTGACAACTTTATTACGTAAAATGACATCAGTGATTTGTACGATGTTGTAATTGTTGCGAAACGACGCAAAAAGCTAAAAATTAAAACTTTTACAGCAATATTCTAACAGCACGAGATCCTTCAAAGTCCACAGCAAACCATAGTTTCTCGTCTATCTGCCGATTGTCGCGTATTTCAAAAACGTTGAGTCAAGTTTCGACCAAATAATCGGTAATACTCAACTCTTAACTTCAGTTCAACTTTGACTCAATTTGACCTAAGATGGGACTCAATTTCCATCAGGATTGACTCTAATTGAGTGAAAATAGGGCTCAAATAGAGTACTAGTTTAATTCAAGCTTAGGTTTAAAAAAGGACCGACTTAATACTCAAACTTTGCCGTTTTACAGTGCATAAGCGGTATTTCCAGTTTTCCCTTAGTGGATTGGGCAACGGAACAAAAACAGGCAACGGAAAAGTTTTCCTGACTACTATTTCATAATGCCATGAAAATCCTTAACGAAGTTATGCGGACCATAAATTTGCGAGATGCAAGCTTTTCGCTGCAGAAAAATGTGAGATACTCTTCTGCGGATTAACGTAACCATAATCTCGGTCACGGTATACCTGATCGTACTCCGCATTCAGAACTGCAGACTTTGCCGGTAAAATGGACTTTGTAACGCTTAAATAATACGGGGTTTACGGTTGTAGAGAATCCAGGGTGCGGAAAATTTTTTTACCAAAAGTGCACGCTTTGAGATCGTATACTATACGTTGTGCATCTACAGTTGGAAGCGGGGCAGAAAATGAATATTCGGCCAGATAGTCATTCTCTACCCCGTCCTGCTCTGGCTCTTGGACTCCTATAACCTAAATTCGATTCCTGCCTAAATCTAGAGCTATACACTTTGTTACGATCGCAAAAAACTCAAACGCTAATTAAAACAACAAATGGTAGGTAGCATGGTGAAGGAACGTAAATTTATATTTATACTGTACAACAGACACCCTACAACATTAAGGCAAATTTAATGGAGTTGTCACATCATATCATTATCGGCGGTTATAAGTGTATACCAACCTTCAAATAGCTACAGAAATACCACAGTGTCCAGTTTTAAACTAGAGTTACGCCTGGCAGGCAGCTGCGTAGGGCCTCCCCGGTTCAGGAGCCTCCTCGGTAGCCGTTCGGGGAGATTTTTAACTAGCGGTTAATGACCTATCGCGACAGATTTTTTGCAAAAGTCATGGACGAATTGTATAGAAATCTAGCTATATTTTGTACGCATAGTCAACTTTAGAACTAACTCTAAATCTAACGTGTTTGGTTACGGGCTTTAATGCTTCAGTATTTATGGAATAATTTAGTAGTTTACGACCTGTTTTTAATTATTTGGATACTCATAAGAATATCTAGCATATAACAGTGGCTATTAATCTTAAAAATGTCTCGAAACTTTGCAAATAATATTTCTGGTGTGGGTAAAACGTAAGCGTAAATCAAAAAATGAGCCGAAGATGGCCGAAACTGTCGAAAAATGTTCTCGGATGACAGACTTTTTCTAAACCTAAAACTTCAGAAGCTCAGAATGACTATTCTTCTGACTCTGATTTTAAAAAAACATGTCGAGCTTGATCCGCCGCCTAATCACGAGTCTGATCCCGAGTGTTTGCCTTCAGATGAAGTACCTAACATTCAGAAAACTTCGTCTGGTCCATTCATGTGAGGCAGAGTTTCTCTAGCCGACCTGCTGTACTGGATTGAAAAGGGCCCGTTATCATGCCAGAACCGGACAGCGTGACTCAAACCATCCGAAAAATGACAAGTGGAACTGCTCGAATGTTTAACTATTTCACCACGACTCTATCCAATAGCGAGCGCGCTGAAAGGCAATGGCTAGCGTACTCACCCGCTACGGGTAACATTTACTGTTTCTGTTGTCGAATTATGTCTCCTGGAACATCAACTTTGTCCAACGTGGAAGGATACTCAGTCTGGTCAAACTGCTCGAAGGTGTTGGATCGCCTTGAAGTTTCACCTGAGCATAGTAAATCGATTGCATATATGCAGCGCAAAGGTGCAGGCATCCCGGTCGACAGGACCATTATTAATCAGATAGTAGCAGAATCTCAATACTGGGAAACAGTGCTGCACAGGGTTGTCGAGGTTGTTTTTGGTGATGCGTGAAGCTGTTTCAACAACACTTTTATGTCGGCAGAATTTCCTGGTTACTACATAATCATGCATCGTTTAATTTCGGAGCTTGACAAACGGCAATCGGCTTGCAGCGGCTTCAGCAAAACTTTTGAGTGTTTGTGCAGCCTGTCGTCCCCGAACTTGATGTCTCGTGCAATAATCATACAATTACTGCCATCTTTCCAGGGAGACCTTAGCCAAGACAGTTACGACGAGTTTGAACAATTTCATTTTATTGTTTTCACTTTCCTTGCCAAAATCAATGCTACAGCTGTCCCGAAATTTGCAAAAATTGCTGCCCTACCTCAGGCTACCGAAAAACCCTCGAAAAGTGCTCCGTTATCTTTCCAAAAAAACTTGTCGCCGGTGCGTTTCCCAATATCGCTGTATTACTTTGCATCTACCTGTTATTTAGAGTCTCGGTTTGAGAAGCTGAATGCTCGTTTTCTCGACAAAACCGTATTAGAACCTGTTTTCGATCCATGATGGCCTAAACAATTATCGGTATTTCTCTCTTCGGAAAACAACTTGAGTAAACAGTTGACTTATGATGATGATGTTTAAAAATTTGCAAAGCAATAAAAAATGTAAAATTGTAAATTTTAAGTAACAGTTGTTTAACTAAACTTTTGTTCTCATTTTGCTAGATTGTTGTGATATTAGGCGGTGCAGCCTGCAAAAATAGTTTTCCGAAACCGAAAGCTACGAAGCACGATAATGTTTTAACCTCAAAACGTTTCTGATCGCTTTCGGGGTGCTAATGGATGCGAGTGAATAGCGAATTATTAGTTCAAGGTACACCGCGTTAAAACTATACTCCGAAATATCTTTAGGTTTGGAATCGCATAAAATTTTATGAAACAGCAGTGTTTCTTAGGGCCCTGAAACTGGACTATGTAGGGCCCCCATCCTAAAGCCGACACTGTTCGGGGCGCAATGTAGCCAACAGTGGCTGAGACACCGACCATGAACAAAACTCTACTTGTCGGGTCATATGTAATGTAAATGCTACGTAACATCATATAAAATCGTATACATCATAGGTGCCGGCTGAGTGGGATGGTAGCTGGTTCTAATACCCTGGCGAGGCGGGGGTGCGACGTCGGTTACTAAAATTTCCCAACTAGTTCCTCATAGTGTTGCAACTTTGCTTATAGTTAAAATTCTGCGCGAAATGGAAGCCGGTAAATACGACTTAGAGAGAATTCAACTTTTCTGGCGGAGTGTCACTCATTGCCCACCTATTGGCACCGATGATATATTAGGTTATACATAAACAATAACAAATGTAACTACACTGGTGATAAGCATAAGACAGCGTAGGTTGATGAAATTGTGATATATTGCTCTAAAAAGTGGTAGAAATAATGTTGTTTGTTAGAATATTTTAATGTTTTTCAATGAATCTAATATTATTGTGGATTGTTCCTT
Organism: Trileptium ribeirensis; assembly: GCA_030248225.1. NCBI lineage: Eukaryota > Metazoa > Nematoda > Enoplea > Enoplida > Thoracostomopsidae > Trileptium > Trileptium ribeirensis. The sequence continues at coordinate 3,453 of JASANE010009622.1, read as the reverse complement.
AGATTGTGCTAAAAATATTAGTCACAAAATCGGAAGATAAGCGGTTGTCTTATTCCATCTAAAGTACTGTGAATTATAGTTGAATAATTATATCTAATTCTAATGTCTTTATTATATATTATTTAAAAAGTCCCTTCTTTAGTCCTGAATTAAGTCTAAAGGTGCGTTCACACGTCAAATTTTTGCTTAAATTCTACGGTCAAAATTTGAGCATAGTTTGAGCTTAAAATTTGTGAAATTTATTTAACTTGTCAACCAACCTTAACAGTTATCGTTAGTATGCAACCTAAAGCCAGAACATTATCAATCTTTTATGTTTCAAAAACTCACACGTTGGGATTTATTGTTATAACTATTAGGTATTTCTATTTTTGTACAAATTTTCGGAGATACAGTGCTAAGTAATACATGATTACGCCAAAAATATGTTTTGCACAAGTGCGATTATTTCAAAATTGTGTTGCTTTTTCTAAACAATTATTCCACAAGATCCATTAAAGTTGAGTTTTTAAGTTTTTTCAAGTATTTCTTCTGTTAATAACCTGGCAAAAATTAACGAAAGAACAGTTAACAAATGCATACTGGTATATCGCTAAACGGATCGGTTCTAACACCGTGTTGGCATGATGCTGCTTCTCACCTTTAATGTGAGCTCCATATGCCGCTTTCCATTCAGGACAGTCGTTTTCGTACTCTTGCACACAGTTCTTTAACAAATCACTTATAGCAATAATCGGTTTTGCGATCGTGTCATCAAGTTGTTGATTTAGCTGAGCACATATTTGTTCGGAACAGCGGCCAAAGCCACCTTGGAAATATTTATATAGATTTTAAAGGAGTTAACTTGATGTTAAGCAAAGTTGCCAAGGTTGGTAGGGTTTTACTCCTGTAGCAATTGGACCCCACCTAAACAAGTTTACCTCCTGAAGCTCGCCCTTTCGCCGCAACGATATATATGCTTTCCCACCCCACGAACCTTGGGTACCTAAGCTGTTAAGTCACTTGCAACGCCGCAAAAAAGGATTGCTCTTGGCTATATAACGCAGCTCTACATTTCGGAGGAAATAATCAGCGATCACAACTTTAAACAGCAAGTTAGCTTTGATTTCACAAGGGATTTAAATGTAAAATTATATGAGATGGACTAATATCAATAATTTATTCCTAGACCTATAATTTTATGGATTACTATAACTTATGACGATCGGAATAAGGACAAGCAGGGTAGTCACAGACAAAATAAGGGCTGGGGCAGCCCTCACATTCACACTTTACTAACGGACATAAACTAAAATAAATGCAAATAACCAGCCTATCACATATGTTTACAGGCGTCCCTAAAATTTTGAAGAGTTTGCAATGTCGTTGACTACAGAAACATTAAAATAATGTAAATGATGCTGCGGATTACCTAAAACATGTGCGAAACGGTGATCTTAGAAACGAGCTGGTATATTACGGAAGTGTTTTCACAACAGTGCATAGATTATATATACCACGTTATGGAACAAATAAACCGACATTCAGTGACCAATTTTAATATGATTGTGACACAAGGCCTTAATAAAAGCTGAATACTCCACTACGAATAACACAAAGCAACATGTTTCACCACTATACAACATAAACAGCACCTTAAAACCACACATGCAGAGTACTCTTGGAGGGGGTAGACGGGGTGTTGGGGAAGGCGTGCGGCGCCTTCGTCGTTCATTTTCTCGGCGTCTGCGGTGCCACCAAGTAGAGTACATGGAGCACCTATCAGGAGGAGGATCCGACACCACCCTGTGAGGAAGGGGAATCCGACACGTCAAAAGGTAGCCCCTCTATCGGCAGGCATCCTATAAAATCAATTTCTATTTAACCCCATATAAATAATTTATGCCCACGCCGAAGATAGAGACTTTTGTATTTTATAACAGGCTGTGACAGTAAGAAGTTTCTAACAGGTAGCCATTAGAGATAATAATCTGTTATGGCTAGCTGCAAGAGACTTTAGCCTCTAACAGCTAGCTGTTAGACGTTTTTATATTTAGTGGATATCTACATAAGCCTAAAGTCTCTTTCAGATATCTGTTAGAGATTTAAATATCAAACAAGCAGTCATTAAAGACAAAACTCTGTAGCAACCGTTTGCAATTAACTAAAATATCATATAACCATCCATTAGAGATTTCAGTGTCTTGGACACGGCTGTTAAAGACAAAAATAGCCTAATTTTGCACTCCTTATTATGTTAAACTGGCATTAGCTGGTATACGTAGTCGGATAAATCGACATGGCATTACTTTTAAAAAGCAAGCCAATTTTTAGAGATAGGTCGGAAATGTGTATTACTTATCATAACAATTTAAAATATACATTGATATAAAGTCGAAAATAAAAATTTGCTAAATATGTTTACCACATAGCAGCTTAACAACTGCGAGCCTAGAGTACTTGAGTCTAACTGCAAAGGGAAACTTTTTGCATGTAGTAGAAAATTATTTTAGTGTTCTTAGATAATTATTTTGCAATCTGTAGCTGTTATGTCGGCTAAACAACTGCGAATTACTCCACGTATGCCAGGCGCCTTGACCGTTTTCACATGAGCCTATACCCTTTTGCAAGAAATAATGTTAAACATTTTAAAAGCGCTACTAAAATCTGCTTTTAAACAAACTGATGAATGTATATAGCTACTCTTCAACAAGATGATTTACCTTGTTCTGGTGAATTTTATTACGACGGTGATACCTCAGACAAAAATTGTCATACCTCTCAATTTCTTACACTTGTTGAGTTTATTAAGTAATAGTACACAAAGTACATTTGTCTCTAATATCTCAAACAAATCACAATTATTGATTACACAATGCCCAGTTATAAGCCAAAATTATTACAAATCCTGGTGTTATCCGCCTTACAATGGCAACGATAAAACCAATTTGGCTCAAATTTTTGAACTAAATAACATCGCATAGAGAGCCCAACTGGAACAACACCGCGTGAATAGCCACATAATTTCATAATAATAAGAGGGCAATAAGAAGGGCAATTTGCTAGCAAACTTTAGTGGCTATTTGGCGCTGCGTTCTACAACTTGTGACTTTAAGATACATTAGTTCAAATATACTGCATGGTCATAGTATTGGCATGATGCTAACGGGGAATAAAGTGTCCATGACCCTACATTCATGGGGTCAAAAAATCGTTGTGAGTTTCATTACAGTAGAAATGTAATAACCGGTGACGCAGCTGCATGGCGCAACTTCCTAACACCATGCCCATACGACCCCGGCTATCGTAACCTCAAGGGTGGACCGTGAATACTAAATTTTGAACCTATTCTTGGTCAGACCCAAGAAGCTACGGAGCTTAGCAGGCCGCAGGCGCGCTTCACGGGGTGTGTTCGGACCCCGCCCGAAGGGTTGCGCACGTGTCTAGTATCGGGTATGATTTCTGAGGTCCCCC
>JASANE010009621.1:0-53435 GCA_030248225.1 Trileptium ribeirensis | reverse complement strand
TAGATTAATCTGGTCTGACTTATAATCGTAATTTCCTGTTTCATCATATACAATGTTAGACTTAAGATTTTGTTTAAAATTGTCAACATGAATTTTCATCAGATTGTATTGCATTCTGTATTCAACTGCTCTTTCCATATAGTCGAACTCTATTGCTCGATGATCCGAGAAGTGTTGTCATCCAGCACCTTCCAGTTAACAAGCTTCCCTATGCTATTTAAATCTGTTAGGGTTATATCAATGCTCTCTGAACGAACTCTTGTTATAAAAGTTGGTTTATCGCCAACGTTCATTACCTCCAGATTAGTGCTGACAATGAAGTCTAGCAGATCTAATCCTCTCTTATTGCAGTCTTTACTTCCCCACTGTGTGTGGTGTGCATTTGAATCACATCCTAATATAAGTCTGATATTGTTGATATTACAGTAATTTACTAGATCTTTTACATTTTGACTTGGTGGTGAGTCAGCTTCATATGGCATATATACCGAAGCTACCCATAGCTCTCTGTTTTCATTACATATCTTAATGACTGTACAGTCACCATCACTGAAGTTTCTTATGAATACACTTTTAATCCTTCGTCTCGCAAAAATAGCAGCTCTCGGACATTCTATAGCAGCTTGATAGGCGTCATAATCTGTGTTCCATATACACGGAATACTGTTCTTCAAAAATAGTTCCTGAACCAACAAGCAGGCTATTTCCGCATGATTTGCTTTGCTAATCTCAACCACAGCCTCTTTGCAGTGTTGAAAGTTATTTTGTCGGAATCTTCTCCATTTCATATAATATAAGTATGTTGATCCTATGTTAATCTTCCTGTATGATATACATGTTATAATATGTGTACCATATAGATCAAATTTGTTAACAACTATTATCAGAAATAACACTATTGAATAACATGGTTTATCACTTACTGTTGCATTAGATGATGCAATCTTTTCATATATTAACTCACGGCCCTCATAGCTCCAGTCATGCAAGGCTGCTGAGCAAGCCCGCACCTTGTGGTTACTTCTGGATTTTCCAAGAAATCTCTTTGCCTTCATGGCTCTTATACATGGCGTAAGTCCTTTTTTATATTTTTAGCGTAACCGAAACCTACATATATGTAATTGTCACAGCTACGCTGATCTAAATTATTCTGGTCTTCTCATACACACGCAGCAGCTACATCCATATTTGGATTACTACTGCAGTTTCTTCACTGGACGATTGGAGGCATCCTTACCCTCCAATGTCGGTAACTCAAACTGAGGGTGATCCTGCACTTTTGTTCTGAGTGCCTCTCGGCATGTCCTTGGAATCGCAAAGATCATCTTCAGACACTTTTCCTCCGACCAAATGGTGATCGGGTACCAACCAGAAAAAATCTATGGTTCTGTTGGCATTTGCCAGCCGACTGACAATCATCTCTACAGTATAATCTTTGTTCCTAGGATTGGAACCACAAGAAAAATCTTGCATTGATCAAATTCTGAGCGAGGAATCGCCTTAAGCGTCTCCTCGTCATTAACCTTAATGTTCTGCACGGCATTAATAAGCCAGGTTTAGAAGCCTCATTAGAACAAGTCACACGATGATGACCATTCCACAAGCATGAGTCTTGAAAATGGATCTGGTCATCATCCGTAGCGCTGAAGGAGACTTCAATAATGTCCTCCCGAATCTTATCTACCTCCTCCTCAGAGAAGTTTCTTTACTGATTATTATCTGCGATGATAACCAGTTCTAAGGCCTTGCTGGTCGCTTCTTTGTAGCTCTTGGCTGGAGGTGCCTTGACGGCATCAGGTGTAGTCCCTGTTGCCACTCGGCCACGCTTCACAGCACTTTTATCTGTGCTTGGGACTGAAGTGTCCGTTACTGGCGACATTGATTCAGATGAAACTGCTTTGTCACTGAGCTTTGTATAGCCCTTGAATTCTATCTGTTTCCGGATAAATGATCCGGTTTTCTTCTTACCCGCTCGGTTTCCCCTAGCGACGGCTTGCCTCTTAGGGTTCTGATCATTCCCTTTCGGGTTTTGACGGAGTCGCGCTGCGGCCCCTGCGGAGATGCTACGTGCTTTGCTTTGGCAAGAAGCGTCTCCATATTATCTGTTGAACTAGGTGCGGTGGCGCGCAACGCAGCACCCCCTAGTTCGTCCCATTGAACAATGGCGCGATCCGCAGCCGGTTGCTCTGATCCTAAGATTGAGGGTTCCGTGGCGCTCAAAGCAGCCCTCCTCTCTTTATCTTCGGAAACGGAAGGTTCGGTGGCGCTTAAAGCTGCCCCCCTTCCGTATCCATGGCTCAATCGAGCCTCAAGTTCTCCGCAGAGCTGGTCAATTGATCAACCAGGGTGCAAGGGCCGTTATCGGCGCCCTCGTCACTGTCACCACGACGGTCTGATGAGCTTTCATTATTTATTTTTACTCATCTGAAACATAATAATAAAATACACGTATAATCCCAGAATAACTCTTTGACCCCCAAAATTAAACTGATCCTATTTGCTGAACTGGTCAGGTCTTCAACCAGTTGATCAATATGAACTGTTTTAATCAGTAATGCATTAATCATTTTGTATACTTTTCTAGAGAACCTTTTATTGGCTTTTTATATGCTATGCATGGAGCATGCCTTCTGCTCCAAGTAACTCCGAAAGTGTCCTTTTGCAAATTTTTCGAGGTGCCGGACCAGAGCAACGCATCGCTTATGGGGGATGCCCTAGTTTCGGCCTCAAAATGGCAAATTTGTATTTTCATTTTAGCCGAAAAATTGCCAGAGCCTGCTTTAGCCGCGTGACGCTGGGTAGACCTTCACCCAACGCCACCCGTTGCCACACCCTTCACTACGATGAAGTAGCAGATTGGACTTCATACTACATGGCCGTGATCCCGACTGACCTAGAGAAAACCCGATCCATGGATACCTAACAGCAACTACGGATGAGGTATACGCACCACAATTAATAGAATGATTAACGTTAGCTTACGACCAAGTCCGAAAAAGATTGATTTTAGCACAAAAAACAGTGCAAACAGTATTTCGATCGGAGGGCGCGGAAAGGAACATTTAATAACGGTGATCTGGTTTTGATGAAAAACCCGAACAAATCTTCAATGGACCCGTATAGTAGCGTATACCACCCAGAATTCGATAGACTCTTTCGGGTCGTCGAAATCAAATTTCCGAATATTTTACTAGTGAAAGTCGGTAGTGCAAACCAACGCCCGAAATGGTATAACTGCACGAAATTCAAACATTTTGGTGGTGACTCAGAAGACTATGCAGGTTATGAAGTCAAACTAAGCTGGCTGACAAGGTTTGAGGCTGACGATCGATTGATTTAAGTTAGCTATTATGTTGCTAAAGTTAGCCTGTGCGTTGATACAATTGACTCCTGACTGGCTGATCAATTGAGGGTTATCTAAGTACCCTAACCTTAGCCTTAGAATTACGCTATTACGTGCCGGTTGTGTTAAACGAGTCCCTCACTGGCTGACGGACTCTGTTTATTGAAACTGTATAGTAGCGGTGGACTACTATTCAGTTAAATTTCTCTCAATCCCAAGGCTTTCGACTGGCTGGTAATGAGGTAGAAGTCTCGAGGGGGTTCGTCGAATCCGTACCACTTAGTCGCCTGGTCTTCTCAAGAATAACGCTACTGGTTGAGCCGGCCCGACTGGCTGCCGCACCCAACAAGTCGCGCTACTAACCTCAGATCCCACCTATTCTGCTCGATCGGGTATTCCTTCTCACTCGAAACTCTTTGGCCTAAATTGTAAAATATTCCTTACTAGTACGATTTATTACGCCGTCACTTCTAATATAATTATGTACCATTAAAGGTCCTGAGATTTTTATTGGCAACGGCAATATAACTAGGATTAATTAGTACATGAAATTACGGTATTTGTCAAGTTCTAACACTCCAATGCTTATTCTTTAATCGCCGAGAAATCCAATGAGATCACTATATAATCCGCTCCAGAAATACCAAGAACGCGATTCTTTTGCGTTGAAACTCTCCGAATAAGCAAGTAATGCTTGAACCAAGAGCCATAAAGTCATACGTGAAATGCTAGTACGTAAGCTAATGCACCACTAACTTGATACCAAAGTATAACCGTAATTCCACGAATTATATCTAAGTCGATTAGTTCAGTCATCACCGCCGATAAATAAAACTAAAATTATTGTAACACAGTAAAAACAACAATAAACATTCATTCGACCGAATTCTGCAGGTTCAGATTCCGAACTAAAATAAAATCTTAAACACATATTAGCTAGATACGAAAACGAGTCCAAAATATGCAAATTACGAAATAAAAACAATAAAATTTGATAAGATTTAAATTTTAGGATTTGGTTTGGATGTGGGGCCCATATAATAACGGAGTTTGTGAAACTTGGGACCCTGGGACCCTTGATAGCCTACCGGACCTCCAACATATAGATTATATGTGTCGGGGTTTTATAGGCTACCGAAGGGATTTCTAAGCCCAAAACTACCCTAATAACCCAAAACCAAAAATTTAAACGCCTCATCAATTTGTTTTTATATGGTCCCTATCCCACCAATTCCCAAAATATTAGATTTTATGATTTTGTCGTTTTTGTTTTATGCTCATTTGCATATTTTTGCGCTGATTTTTTTATTAGCTAACACGTGTTAGCTTCTGTTTTAGTTCCGTCTAGGAGTTCGTCGAGAGTGATACGGCATAGCGTCTGACTGAGTTTGTTTTTGTTATTGAGATTACAGTGTAAAGAATGACACGTTTGCTTTTATGTATTTAATTATTATTGCAGGGTTACTTAGCCACTCGGTTAGGAGGTAGCATTTTGTATTGCGTCAGAGTTATGTGCTTCAGGATTTGGGTAGATATTTCAAACGAACGTTTGGAGCGATCTTTACGGTTGTTTATGATTTTATGGTTCAGGATTAGCATGGAAAGTGTTAGGCGTAGAGTTACGCACGGAGTGAGCGTGGTCATGGTTCATGAGTTGTGGCTTAAAGATTTATGACTTTGGCTAAAGATTGTCGTGTTAATCTTGTCTAGGGCGTCACACCTAAGTATTAAATAGTTTAGTAATATTATACTTCCTTATGAAAACTCTGGAACTATAGTGGCATATAATTCATATTAGGAGTAATAACGTAATAACTTTATTAATATCTAAAATATTGGCCCAGTGTCGAGTGAGTAGTAACAGTTGGGATCAACTCCTAGCAGTGCGACTTGCTGGGTTGTCAGCCTGCCGGCTGCGTGCAATAGGAAGCAGTGTTCGTGACTAGACGTGGGGCGAGTAAAGAGCTCGGATTCGGATAATCACCTCAAGGACCCTTTACCTCATAACCAACCTGTTGGCCAGCCTGCGGGGGGGGGGTGAGGATTGCGAAATCATCTGGATAGTAGTCGATCGCTACTAACTAGTTTTTATAATAGCGTAGCCTGCCGGGGGCGACTACACTAATATAACGGCAAGTAATAGCGTAATTCTAAGGCTCAGGTTAAGATAATTGAATAATCGTGCAGTGTGCCAGCTTGCCGGGGGTATTGCCTTGTCAACTCAAAAGAGCAGTATTAAAGTAATAGTTAACCTACATATAATTGTTATGACTCAAGCTTACCGCAATCTGCCATCCAGCCGAGGGCGATTGCATTAAATAAGGGCCAGTATTATAGTAAATGTGAGGCCTACGTTCAGGTACTTAAATACTGGTTAGTTGTCAGCCTCCGGGGGCAATTGTGTCAACCTCACAAGGGGAGTAGTAAATATTAAATAACCTAACATGAACACTGATAGAAAGTAGGAACGAATAAAGATAGCGTGGTTGAGTGGCATAGCAAGCATAGTCGACGAGTGTCATAGCTCAATCATCGTGCTTTAATATTTTACCTTGTTCGTGGAATAAACATTTTCTGCTACGCCTTTCGTTCTTTGAACCGAGAGTGTTTAGAACATAGCCACGCAGCAGCCCAAGTCTAGGGCTTAGAAATAGATCACGGAATCAAAGAACGCGTGCCATTTGAGCATACCCAGCGGCATACTACTGGTCACACCTCGGACCGCACATTCTTCGGTGAGGATTCCCTTCCCAATTTAAATTCCGATAGCTGTCATAAAAAGTATCCACCAACCCTATCTCCAGGAAAACGTAAAAATGTTACAATAAGAAATATATACATGTTAAACACATGCCATATGCCTTACAAGGGAAGAACATCAGGCCTGTCGCTAAGGGGATGAATATAGTGCCATTACCGACAGCTACCACGACGCCTAAATGAAAAATATATAACATCTTCCTAGAAATCTTGGTGCGGAGATATTTTTAACATTTACAGTGCGGAATCCCACGTTCTGGGTATCCAAAGCTTGAAGTGAGTGCTCATATGTCCAATACGAGCCAGTACCTGTTATTCTACGATGTTGTTTTAGTGTACAATGTCCAGTAATTGCCGCAACTACCTTCCGAAATCTTTTTTGTTAAGCTGTTGCAGCCATTTGCTGACGACTTTATCCGGACAGGAGGATTTTTCTCTGGCGACACATTATCCCTACCCATATTTACGTTTTACATTAGCTTTGCAAAAATTTTCGATAGCTGTGATACAAATCGATTCCGAAATCGTCACGGCAGGTCTCGGCCCAACAAAAACCTATGAAGACCCCTCCCTAGCTAATAAATATGCGCACTGATTTTCGGTATATCCGCTCTGTGACTTGGAACCCACGCAAAAATTAATTGATTTTTTCTCGATATATCGTATAGAGTATACGTACAAATTTATAGCACATATTCTTGTAAAGACTTTAATGAAAGTTGGCTGTCACTGAAAATGACATCGCGTTTTTTAACACCACGGCCCCTTGCATAAGACTCCAAAGTTGCTCTAATATCTGCTTGAAACACCCTTGTCGATACAGGATCTCATAGCCACAGCAATCCTGATTTCAGCTTCCATACCTATACACCTGGGAGTAACCGGAATTCCGGTTCCGGCGAAAATCGTGTTCCGGTTGCGGTTCTGACAAAGGGCAAAAACCATACCGGAACCTGAATTCCGGTTTAAAAATTTTGTTTGTATTTTTCCACGTTTTTGCTTCATCTGTGGTCCAAACATATGTAATATAGAATGATCAAGTTCCAATACAATCAGGCAAAAGAAGATTAACTCAACAATTTGCCGTGTGAAACGTAAGTAGGGCACATAAATTCAGTAAGATTTTTCATCTTAACCTGCAGGAGTTTGCTAACTTACAAAGCCAAGTCGATTCCTGTAACAACTATTTTACACATTAAGAAGGCTACGGTGTATGTTCGAATTACACCGGTCCAACTCGGTAACAGAGTATGGATTACATAGTACATAGCGTAAGCTTGGCTAACCTAAATTGCGTCAGGCACCAGCCAGTGCGCTGGGAAACTTTGCAAATCAGTTTACATTGAAGTAAATTAACGTTATCTGCAACGCAGCCACTGCTCTCTTGACAATGAACTGTATTCATTGAAACTATGCGAGCAGTATCACAGTTTGTCTCATTTACAGCACTCTGATAAGGAAGTTATCATTATTATCACCTAACTGACGGGCACTGTTTGCCTAACGTAGCCTAAACAGTGTCGCTGACCATTGGTCAGAAAATTTACCTTTTATTATTTTCTATTAGAACCATACAAACCAATAATTTTAAGTTTCCTACGGAACTTAGAGAACAGAAAAGAATATGTAACAAACGTATGTGTAGTAAAGGGAGGCGACTGGAGACAGATCGAACAAATCCACTGTACCTTCATTTCTTCCTTTATCTGTTTTACTATATTATAAGTTTCGAAGACCATGTTCCGGATCCGGTTTAAATGGACGGTTCCGGTTGCTTGTTCCGGTAAATTTCGGTTCCGGTTATTCCCTGCTATACACCCCAGCGCCGGATCCATAGGTACCAATGGAAGTGAAAAGTTGTAATATTCAACAGATAAAGTTTACATCTACATTACTAATTTTTATTATATATTATTAGTCAAGCAAAAATTTCTCGATCTACCTGCGTCATCCAGGCATCTATCTGCTGTCTTGAATTAGTCCATGCCAAGGCAAAGGCTATCCCTAACGAAGAATCACAGAGTAAGACTGGTATCCCTACTGTTATCATACTCCCAAGAAACATCAAAGCTGCCGCGACTATCCAGGCCTGCTACAGCACAATGGAGTCCCGAGAGAACATATGGCCATGAAAATCGGCTATTCGAAGTTCGCATCGGTGTGCGGCAAGGCTGTCGGCTGTCTCCATCCCTCTTTAACTAGCTATGTAATTAAATTGACTGTACCTTGTAGACAGGTATAGTCAATTTAATTACATAGCGATTTCCTAGTATCCGCGATTTCCTGGGCGTACTACTTTTGTGGTATTGGATAATCACTGCCTGCACACCATCCTTCGTGTACGTTTCAATGAATACGTAATCTGTATGGGGAGAAACGCGGCAAAACGTCTCCTCCGGAAAATTTCGGTTTTTCGAAATTTATTGCTGGACTGGGACCAGATAAATGGTGACATCTGACATGACAATAGAATATGTGAATACCACGAAGTAACCGGAATTCTGGTTCCGGCGAAAATCTTGTTCCGGTTGCGGTTCCAGCAAAGGGCAAAAACCATACCGGAACAGGAATTCCGGTTTAAAAAATTTTGTTTTGAAATTTTCTACATTTTTGCTTCATCTGTGGTCCCAACGTACCTATGTAATATGAATATAATGATCATGTTCCAATACATCCAAGCAGACGAAAAGATTATATATCTCAGCAATTTACCGTGTGAAACTTAAGTAGGGCGCATAATTTCAGAAAGTATTTTTCACCTTAACCTTGTTGGAGTTTGTTAACAAAGCAAGGCCAGGTTGGTCATTGTAGCAGCAATTTTACACACTGTTACCGAGTTGGACCGGTTTAATTCGAACATACCCTGCAGACTTCTGAATGTGTAAAATCGGTGCTACAATCATCGACCTGGCTTTGTTTTGTTAACAAACTCCAGCAGTTTAAGGTGAAAAATTCCTTCTGAAATTATGAGCCCTACTTACGTTTCACACGGTAAATTGCTGGGATACATAATCTTTTCTTTTGCTTGGTTGTATTGGGATTTCATCATTTTATATATGGGCCGTATATATGTATAATATATCTGTTTGGGCCACCGATGAAGCAAAAATGTGCAAAATTTCAAACAAAATTTTTTAACCGGAATACCGGTTCCGGTAAGGGTTTTGCCCTTTGCCGGAACACCATTTTCGCCGGAACCGGAATTCCTTTTATTCCGTGTTAAATACCTAGTTGTGCTCAGTATTGTAGTTATTATCTTCGATGTTTCTGCCCACTGTACTGTTTTTATAAATTTCCCAGGGGTCGGTTTTTGTTCCTCCCACGGAAGTTTCTGTATTCGAGGAAGGGACAAATTCACTTTATCGCCGCCAGCTTCGGATTGTGCAGACCAACTGGATTCGGTATGGCTTGCTTTATGCTGATTTACACATACCAACGTCCTGTTGCAGCAGCAAGAATCCACTCCATCGGCGAACATTTGTAAAGAAACAGGCTGAGATGGATTGGCCATGTGTAACGCAGCATCGACATGGCGCTTCGTTTCATCCTGGATGTTTATGTCAACGAAAAGAAACTGTGTGGTAGCCTTACTGAAATGTACCATGGCGTACGTATATTATATATTTATTCGGGGTGGTTATACTCTAATATAGTTAAATAATCAGAGGAATAGAATGTTGTAATCGATTGAACAATAATTTTATATTTTCAGGTTTCCTAATTGTACATAATATATAATTTTTGGAGTCGAACATATTTAAATATGCAACACTTCAGGACGAATTTATGACAGACGACAACCATCGAGGTTGAAAATATGTGTTATTATTGACTCGCGGCGTTGCCTCGCTCATCACTTAGCTTGTCTATCAAAAGCTGCTGCTACAAATCTAACAGAAAAATCGGCTAAAGTGAGTGCCATTAAATTTAAAAATTGTGACCTAACCTTAAAGTTACTTTTGTTTGGTCTTGTCAATTAGCCTTTTTAATATATACTACTCGTATAAATGTCATGCTTGATCGATAGTTTTTTATTTTCATATACGTATATGAGTTACTGTAAATGAATTCTGAATATGTTAATTTAATTCTCACTGCCAGAGTGCCAAATTTCGATTGACTTGGTTTCTGAGTTTTCTCGGGATGACATGCATAACTCAACTCCGACTCTGTAGATTGCCTGGCGCGACAGCTCATTTCAAATTTTAAACTTCTTATTAATGTTGTTTAGCTAGACGCGATATACGGAATGACATGGTAAATGAGTCTTTTGGGATGCAGACTTTGCTTTAAAATTCATTTTAAATGTGCCCTTGAAACCCACAATTAGCGAAAATAATGACATCTCCACAAGTAATTTTTTGGGTATTTTACTGGTTATTTACCCAAAGACATTAGAAAATACCCAACAAAATTTGAAAATACACAGAAAATACCCGGTGTTTTACGCACAAGTGTCGAAAAAATAATACATTCTTTACTCGTTTCTTCGCTTTTTAGTCACAGACTTATCCATATCGTGATATTCAATACGAATAATATTAAACTTGCTATGTACCTCTTAACATAATGAATTATTCTAAATGCATAAATCACCATTAACCTGGCCTGTCCACCGCCCTCCGAAAAGTGGGGGGGGGGAAACTTCGGGGGGCCCCCATGTTCACTCTCGGGGGAAATTCCAAAGTGGGGGGGATAAATTTTGCTTAAAAATACAAAATATTTCCATATTTTCATGCATTTTTACTACTGTGAACGTACTTTCAAGCTAAAAAACAATATTTTAGCGGTATAAATAGTGGTAATTAATGTTTAAAAAACAATTTGCAAACAAAAAACAAATTGTCAGACATAAAAAATTTTTGGAGTTAGTTGAACATGGGGGGTTTCGGCCGAGTGGGGGGGACGGACATGGGGGAAAATCTCACGAACATGGGGGGATTTGGAAAGTGGGGGGTCCCCCCACCCCCCACTGTGGACAGGCCAGTTAACAAAAATACCTATCCTTTAGTTATACCTAAAATATTTAAGTTAAAGCACATACACTTAGCGTAAGTTGTTATCAGTAATACTGCAAAAACAACCTGTGACCTATAACTAGTGTAGAAAAATTTTCTCAACTTCTTCTGAAAATACTCAGCTAAAATCGAAAATACCAGTCAATTACCCAGGTTCAAATTTGAAAAAAATTCCTGCATCTCCACAATCACTTAAGCTCTATCGGTGAAATTGGGCTCATGTTTGTAGATCAATTCATCTATCGTCATTATTGATGTTTCAAGATTGTGTGGACGTAGTTTTTTGAATAGGCTCATGAGGCACAAAATGCACGAAACTGTAATCGCCTCGGCTATGTCATTGATATTGGGCTTTTTGTAAAGCATTTAAGCCTCTGTATTGCTGCATATCGTGTGTAGCGCTTGTTGTTTCGTATATGTCAGAGCTGGCTCACAATGGACTTTTGAATGATTCGATGAGGCTCAGAATACACGGAAACTGCACTATATGCGCAACCGCTCGAGGAATAACGTTTGATATTGAACTTATTTGAACATCAAATTGTCCTATATTTTGCTGCATATAATGCCGTGCTGCTGGGGTCGCCCAACAATTTTGGGTTACAGTTTTTTTCCAAAGGCATCTGATCGAGAACTGAAGAAAAAGAAATAAACATTTGCTCTTAATGCATCCCGCGAGGGCCACAACTTTGTTGTTATATATATTTTGCCTGAGTAATCGTTTTAGAGCTATGAGCCAAAGTTGAAAGATTAAGTATATAGATACTCCAAAAAATGAAATTTTCAAAATGTTAGCAAAGTTTTGTTTTTGCTTGGGGTAATCGACGGTAGGGTTATGTAACTTGTTCACAACATTAGTTTCATTGGGTATGTTATTAATCCTCCTTAAACGCGGCGCTAATAGCAAACATATTCCTATTCTCATTGATAGCCAGTCATCTGTCAGTACGCTTGGAGGACACACTTGTCAGTCTGCAATGAGAAAGCACTATAGTTTCTACGTCATGAATTAGTTGTTCTCATTTGGATCAACGATATTGCTATTTATCATCTTTTGCGAGGCATCTGTCAATGAGCTTGAAGGATATACTTGTCAGTTTGCACTGACAAAACACTGTAGTTTCCTACGTGATGAATTAGTTGTTCTCCTTTGGGTCAAGGGACATTCTGGTATTCCAGGCAATGAATAGGCTGATACTCTTGCCACGGTTGTGGCTTGTACGCCTTTAGTTGGTATACTTCTTGTTGTTGGCATCTGTCTGAGCGTTATTCGTCGCGATACCTTAGTGTGGTGGCAGACGGAGTACCTGAACTTTTGGCCGTCATCTGGTCTGTGTCGGTTGACAAAGTTCTTTCTGCCCACAGTGAACGAGTAGGTAATTAGTGGATATCTCTCCATTCTCAGTCGCATCAGCTTGCGGTTAGCAGTGTATATATTTAATTACGGGTCATTGTCGGCTGAAAAACATCTTTTCATGTAGTGTCTTAAAAACAGTTTTATTTGCCACCGTTGTAACTTTATTGCGGAAGTAACCGTGGAGCCCTTCCTTCTCCCTTTTTCCAAATTTGATGCTTTAAGGTTCAAAATTTTTGGCTTCATTTCTGCTAATACTCTGGTTGTGAACTTTAGAAATGTCTGAGGTTCGCATTTGAGTCTGACAGATTTTCCTTTTAATGATGAATTCCTTCATTGCTAGAGTAGTGCAATTGGCCCATCTATCCCAGTGCTTTTATGTAGTACTCTTCCTATGTCTATGTAATCCTGCGGTACGGTGCCGTATTAAATCCTGGTAAATTTTTACTGCAAAATTAAATTTTGCAAATGAAATTGACGTGTTAAGCAAATTAGCTTCATTGGTTATGTTACTAAACCGTGACGTGCCTCAAGAAAATTTGGCAGCAAACATAGTCAAAAAATGTTGTCATTTTTCAGTATAGATGTACTTATGTACATGCAGGTCATTAGAATATGTGTATAGATTTCCAGGGTTGATCAATACGATAATAGCTTTTGCGTGGTGTGCATCAAATAAGGCAAGTGAGGTGACAATGTAAAATCATCAAAAAATTTTTGATTTATATGTAAGGTTTTCGTCTTTTTTGTTGTGGGAGAAAGAAATAATGGCCTACTGTTTTTATATGTGATTAAAATGGCTGTAGTGCTGCCAATGAAATATTATCGGTGTGAAATTGCTATCGTGGCAATTTAAACGGGCTCAGAGAGTGGAATTTCTGGTGCCGAAGTTGCCACTAATTGTAGAGTAACCACGCTAGGTTCATTTCACCTCGCTTCGCTAGTTGCCTGTAGTGAAATAAGTATGTTGTAAAACGTCCAATTTTAAAATAATGTTATGTTCTTAAATCGATGGATTGGTGTTAGAGTTGAGAAATGGTGTTTCACTGTATGTCTGGAAGACCGTGACCGATTTTAACGAATCTTGTTTTGTTGCGTGTTATAGTGTAGTGTACTGTATATCATATTTTAGTGTCAAATGAGTTTGACAGTAATTATGGCATCACATCAGCGGAAGATAGCCAATATACTGCTGCTAATGATGATGGTGCTATTATAATAATTGACGGTATCCCAGGCACAGATGGAACCGCTGCCGAACCAACCGAAACGAAAGGAGATTTGTGGCAACAAACCCTACAGGTAATAAACATAAACTTTTGTATTTTAAATTTCGATGCACCTAGTTATAGTGTATGGGTTGAAACTCAAAGACCGTGGTTTTTCAACTTAATGTCACTGAATCTGTTATGTATCAGTTTATTTTTTGATTTGTGGCCGAACTGTGTTGTGTCCATTTCACCTTTATTTTTCATGTATGTGGTTTATTCTATGTGGCGTATTGAAAGTCATCTTTGTGAGCCTAGATGTGTATTGGCTTTTAATACGTTATGGTTCAGATGTTACGGGTTATGGTGGTCGGGATGAATGTTAGCGCATTGAACTGGCTTGTCGCTAGTATATAATGCTTTAGTTGATAAAGTAGAATTATGAAAATTGGTCCAGTAATAATTAATCTGTTACAGTGGTTTGTGGTATCGGCAAATATTGTCATTCTTTTTTGCTACTACCGATATCGACTCTTCATGGTTCACAGTATATATACGTACAACGAACCTGTTCTTGCTGAAAGAATGACACTGTTTCGTTACACAGTGCTAGTTGAAACCCGACCACTATGTGTTTTTGAGAATGTTTGGTATTTGTCAAAATGTCCGTCATGTTCTTTGTTGGCGTGACGTCAATTTTCTAGCAGTGCAAGAGGACAACATTTTGTATTTTGACTTATGTCGGACTCAGCGAATTGCTTGGAACGTGAAAAGTGTTTTTCACATATTTTGTACACAGCATGGCCGTTATTTGAAATTTTTGCGAAAACAAATACTATCTTTCCCTATATTCGAATTTCACTCAACGCTCGCTTTTTCTGGCTTGGAACCATTGAATGCCGAGTGTCTCCCTTTTTGTTGATCTCGATATGGAGGTTGGAAATGATTTATTTTTGTATTTTTCCATGTAGTTTAGGTGTGTAATCGGGCTTGAGCTTATTATTTTATAAGCACTTTTGGCAAAAATAAGCAAAATGCACATACCTCTAGCCGTTATAAAACAATTTTCACAGCAACCATCGGGCATTTTATAATTTAAGATTTAGTGAATTAATTTATTATATATAAATTTTTATTTAATATTATAATTCATAACTGCGTTTCCGCATTGTTGAAAATTCTGTAGTCTTAGTTTAAGACAGTTCCTAATGACCTTTGCACTCGAGCGAGGGTCGATACCTCAGCATCTGTAGCTAGATGTATAAAATCCGATATCAAGGTATTCGATGAATCTTTAATTCATAGCAGGCGTGCAGCCATTTTTTGTAATGTCATTGTGGTTCTGACAATATACGTACAAGTGATGAGACACTCGCTTCCAGTATTGCGTATCAGAATCGAAACATAACTTGTGTAAATCACGGTTCACGTTATTTACTTCGATCAAGGCTTCAAACAACAGCAGCTCGTTTACTTTCCGGTGCTGACAACTTTGCATAAATATATCAGGAGGTGATAGTCAAAATATAATCATCGTAAGGTATACCTTTCGTGATCGTAAAATGGAAGCAGATATATTCGCGGAAAAAATGGTACTAAACATTGGCATTTGGCGTTTGCATTTCTTCAGTGATACAGCATCTTCCATTTAAAGTCAGCGTTCCTTGAGCTTGTGTTACTATAGTGTGAAAAATGTCCGGCAATTTGACGTCAGTTGCTATGTTTTCAGGCTGCGGTTGCTGCAACTAGTCAAGGCAATCAGCTTGGTAAACGTCGAACACAACAGCGCAAGCCGAATACGGTGAAGGAGCGTGCTCCACGAACACTTTACTGCTTTACGCAGAAGAATCCTTTTCGAAAATTTTGTGTCACTATCTGTGAATGGAGGTATGATTGTAGCTAAACCCAAAATATTTCCTATAGTTGACAGCAGGTGTTTCATAGCAGTCGGTGCTCATTTATACCTATTAGCCAGTACCAGGTTTCTTGCTTACTGACAAATATAATATTATTGCATATGCAGTCTTAACATTATTTTTACCACTCATTTGATGGAGATAACAGAGTTTATATAATGTTGATGGTCCTTTTGACGCGTTTTACCGTCACTCTTAGTATACATTATCTATATACTTTGCCATGCTTTATTGAATTTATTAATTTGGCTACGTATGTCCAATTCCTTGTCAGTGTTAAGTATATTTAGGTTATTTTGTGTGGAATATTATTGACAAATACTTGATTTCTGTTGACAACTATTATATTAAACTCGCGTAAACTTGTTTTCTTCTCTGTCTGCAATGTAATGAGCCGGAAACCACGGGGTATCGTAAATGGAAACGTAACCGGAACAGGAACGTGATGGTATCAATCGGCATGTAATTACAATGGTTTCTCCTCGGAATCTCACGGACCGGGGCACGAAATGGGGACCCCTCTTCGGAAAGGGGGTAGCAAAACTGGCGGGGGCATGAAATGAGGACAACTGTAAAAAGGAACGTTTTTTCGAACATTTTTGAGTCTGAAACCCCAAAGAAAAGATGCAAAAACTGTAAAAATGAATTTTTTTTCGAGCATTTTCGGGGTCAAAGATCGAAGTGGGGGCGAAACGGGGGGGGGTCAGTCCAGACCTGGGTGATGCACCACCCTCTCTTTGGAGAATCCATGTAAAATAAAACAACATTACTGTAGTTTCTGAATTGTCTGCTGCTGTTACGTTGTCTTTAACGTATTGCTGTCCTATTGCCTGTTCACTGGATCAAAATAGTACTTGATTTGATCAGACCATCAGACCCCACGGTTAAACCATCACAACATCTCTAAAATTACTTTAACAAGTGTTTCACGCGTGATGAATTAAATAGTGTTAGTGCACAGGTAATAATATTCCAGTGTACTGATATAATTTTTATAGACGTTTTCTTTGAATTTCCTGCTTAGGGATAAATTTTTAATCCTATTCATTATGTCTTACGAAAATTTCCTGGGAATAATTATAACCTGGCTGAATGGGTCAGCCTTAAAAGTCGGCAGAGTATTACGTTGTGGGCACTACTTTTTCGCGCACTAGTTCGATATTTCGACCTGATTTTAGATGTAACCTTGAAATTGATTGCTGTGATGATACGTTTTGGAGGGCCAAAGATGTATTACTTTATTATAATAGGCACCATATACTGGCTATTATATATGAAATATTCATTCTGTAGACAGCATGTTTGATTTTTAGACGGTACAACTATGAATGTGACTCTTTAAGGCCAACTAAAAGTGTTCCCACTTTTGCCGTAAAATGGTAAAACTTTCACACCAGTGCTGATTTGGAACTCATAAATCAATTATCCAAACTGGCCTGGGTAAATGTTAGCATATCGGGGATTATCATGTATGACTTTTCGATTGTCTGAATAGAATTACGTATGACATTTGAAGCTCTCATAGGATCCTACTTTAATTATAAATTGGCAAATTTTTTTTCTATCATAGCTGAATCTTGTAACTCTTTTGGCTTGACAAATTGGTGTTTTGTTAACAAATACTATCATTGAAGACAAAATATTATTGTTGAACCTTGTAGCTAGTACTTTCCAATGTGCTATTACATCAGTTGTGGTTTAGCAAATTAGTACCAGATCGTGTGAGGTCATGTACAGGTTTTAGTGGTATATTTACCAATGCGTCTCTCCAGTAGATTAGGACTTATATCATTTCACATTTTATCAAGGTTCTTGTAAATCTGTAGCGATGTTAGTGTTCTAAGCTCGGAAAGCCATAAATTTTAACTTTGAAGCGTTTATGGTATCGTTTTCACATTATCGGAGTAGCCAAGGGATTATTTTTGAAATAGATTGATTTTGATTACATCGAAAAATAAACTTACATACAACGTGAGATTGTGTTTGGCAAATTTAATCTGAACACTTTATCGGGAAACCAAACTTTGGTATTTACATGCCATGTTGATTCTCAAATACAGCTCGAAGTTTTTTTGCATTGTCTGTAAGTTGAAAACTAGTGTAATAGGTAATGAACTGACGAGATTTTCAATGAAAGAATAGTTTTAACGCCTGTATTGTATAAATGTAGATTTGATTTCATTTGATGCGCTGTTATGTATTCCGACTTTTGGCGATTACTTGAACGGCTAAAGTTCTCTATGTAAAATGATATTGATGGACTTAGGCATACATGCTTATTGGCGGTAGGTTGGGTTACAGTCCCTGAGGCATTTGACCGCCTACATCCCTCTCCCGGAAAGTATGCGACTACCTCTTCCATAAAATTTCGCGAAAAATGGGAAAAAATAAGAAAATATGTACAAATTGGTAAAAACTACTTAAGATTTTAGCTAAAACTGGTGAAAATTAGCAAAAATGGTGAAAATTGAGCAAGCAGTAACCCCACCAACCTCCAGCGGGCACTTTCAAAGTATGGATTTGCCTTCATTTGATGCGTTGTTGTGTATCCATACTTTTGGTAATTGCTTGAAAAGCTAATGCTATATAATGATATTAACGAGTTCATAATCATGCATGCTCATTGGGGATATGGAGTTATTCCTGATGTGCCGGATATCCCATCCTCGCGGCGCGAAGCGCTGACATACATCTGTATGCGGTCCAACCTTCCCCTCCCCAACGTGAAATTTCGTGATAACTGGAAAAAATATAGGAAAATAGGCTCAAATAGGCAAAATTAAGGAACATCGTAGCAAAAACTTGATAAGGTAAGAGAAATTGGGAAGATCATAAACGTTTAAAAGTGTCAACATTATACCCTACGCAGTAACACCCGTCTCGCTGAGCATTTAAAAATTGTGGATTTAACTTTATGTGATGCGTTGTTGTGTATCTGTACTTTTGGCTATTGCTTGAAAAGCTAAAAATGTCCTATAAGGGCATTAACGGGTTCATAATCATACATGCTTGTAGGCGATAGGGAGTTATTACTGAGGTATCGGATTCCCACTCCTCGAGGCGCGAAGTGCTGACATCCACCGGCAAGCGGCCCAACCCTCCTTCCCTCAGTGTGAAATTTCGCGATAAATGGAAAAAACGAGGGGAAATAGGCTCAAACTGGCAAAAATTAGGGAGCATCTTAGCAAAAACTTGATAAAGTTAGCAAAAATGGGGAAAATGAACGTTTAAAAAATCTCGACATTCTACCCCATATAGTAACCCCCGTGTTCGCCTGGGACTTTAAATTTGTGGATTTAATTTCATGTGATGCATTGTTGTCTATCCGTACTTTTGGAGATTGCTTGAAGATCTAATGTTTTAATGGTATTAACGGGTTCATAGTTATATGCTTGTATGGATGGGGGATTACACCTGAGGTGTCGTATTCTTCCTCCCTGCGGCGCAAAGCGCTGACATCCACTGCAGGCGGTACAACTCCCGTCCTCCCAGCGTCAATTTTCTCGAGAAGTCTAAAAAGTTCGAAAAAATAGGATCAAATTGGCGCATATTGGGAACATCCTATGCAAACACTGGGGAAAATTCAGCAAAATTGTAGAAAACCCACGACGCTAGGATGCCGAAGAGCGACCACCCTTTCGCACGCCGGCTCAGCCCCGGCACATTTGAACTTGGGCATGTATGGCTGATAGTGCAGTATATATATACAGATACTCACATTACAGACAGTCAAGATATACTGACTGTGTATTTTTTAGACCATTCGAATGGCTCATATTGTGCACCATTTTTGCCAACTGCGTCGCTCTCGCTGTTTATACACCATTTCCAAGTGGCGATTCAAACGCTGCAAATCACGTATTGGTGAGTGTGTATTTATTTTTCGACTAAAATGGTACATATTTTACGTTGAGGAAATAGTCAGAATTCCGGTTCAGGGCAAAATCATGTTTCGGTTGCGGTTCCAACAAAAGACAAACACCGTGCCAGAACCGGGATTCCGATTTTAAAATTCGTCGTTGATCTGAGTAAAAGTCGAATACCGGAATTTATAATTTTGAGAAAAAGCTAATTAAAAATTTTTGAACTTTATTACCTTTTTTATCGTAATGGCATTTACTGATAGAAACAGCCACTTAATGCAAATTTATTGTATACATGGCTAATGTTATTATGCAAATATTGCCGTTTTGAAATAATAGCCGCTCACGTAAAATTTAGGAATATTATGGGAAAAGCAAGAGGTTCGACCTTTTGTCGGATTCACATATTATAGTACTATGTTGAAGCCAAAAGGCGAAACTCCATTTTCCGTAAATTATCAATGAAGTTTACACTTGATTGAATAGCAAACATGTGCAAAACTACTCACGTCCAGTAATTGTCATTGGGTGGCGTCATGACTGACATTGGTAGCAATATCACTCATCGGTATCATTTTCGCTCGATGAATTTGACAAAAGGTCGTCGTAATCCGAATCTGCTCCAACGCCAGCATCCAACTCCGGGAGCGGAACATCCTCGCTGATTGGGAGATCATCGTAGAACCGCCAATAATCTTGGTGAATGGCTCCGTTGCGACACAAGGATACCAAATCGGCTTTTTTGGCTGCACTGATTGGAAGTTTGTGCTGGTAGGCCAATATTAGGTCAGCCAGCGGAGCTGTTTCAAGCGAATGAGACCTTGTAGCGACTTTTCGCCGGGTTGACGGTAGCCGGCAGGACGAAAATTCGGATTCAAAATCGCACCGGTATAGGATCTCATAAGGGCGGCATTGGTCGTATTTGAGATGTTTGACTTTAGACCATGGAATGGCTGGTCGGCCGTCAAAAATTTCTGCAGCATATGCTCGGAAATCACGAAACTTTTCGTGAGTAATTACACTTACGACAAAAGGATTATCCTCCCTGGCTAACTTGATGACATTAACCCAATCACGCGGCATATTGACTTAAATATTGCGAGCGCGGCGTTCAATGTTAGAATGCATAACATCGCATTCCATTTGGGTATGCCCGCTCTCTAAAAATTTCTGCTGAATCACGGTCGGACCATCTGAGTGTCTCACGACGTAAATCATCGCCGCGGCCACGAACTGATTCCGGTTTTGACCGGTGCAACAGTCAGACCATAGGATAAGCTCTTTGGTGCCAGCTGGTACCATGAAAAATGCATAATCTACCAAACAAGATGCAATTTCTGTGGAACCACGATTGCCCTCCGTTTCGACCCAGTAATAACAATGTCCTTTGTGGCCTTTCTCACTGTAGATTGTAAAATTATATGTAGAAAGCTTTCGCTTGTAGAAAAGCAGTGAAACTTCATTATTAGGCAAATATAGTACTGCTTGTAAGTCCATTGTTGCTACGACTGTATTTTCAGAAGTTCGGACCAGTTGTTTATCGGTATTTTTGTTTTCTCGCGCTGTATCTTTCCGCCTAATGTGATCGCTGTAGGTGGGTTCAAAGTGAGCCTTCTCGGAGCCAACTAAATTGCGGTATTTGGCGCAAAGATTACACTGGTCCTTTCTTGGTTTAAAAATCTTTAGCAGTGGAAATTTATTTTTCATTACGCGATAGTACGAAGAAAGAGACACAGGATCGGCATTTTTCGAACTACACCAGTGTTTGTACAGACTATATAGTCTACGCTTACTTTGAATATTGGCCTCCAAGTATTCGTGTTTTGTATTTTTTCTGCAATAATGACTCTCTACACGAGGTAGACTGTCGATATGAGTTGTGACAGTAGATATTTGGGTTTTAGTCAGTTTGTGAGGCACATTACGGCTGGGGGCAATACCGGTATATGAGATCCACCAGGTCCACGTCTGGCAATACAGTTTCTTGTGAATTTGTCATTCACATCCAAAGTGTCTCTAAAAAACCGTGGACACACGTTAACCCTTGTTGCTAGAATGTTCCCAACCAAAAAGTATTGGTAACTGTGTTTTCGACGACTGTCTACGTTGTCGGTTGTACGTTGCTTGACTTCGGTCGTGACAATACGGTCGCATATGTAAGCAGCCTGATCCGTCGTTGGAGCTAAGAAATGTTGTAGAATCAGTTCTCGATCTTCCTTGGTAAAGTACACGTGGCACTTCTTAGGACAGCGTGGTCCGCAACCTGATTTGACAGCCCGAGCGGCAACGATTTTGCCGGTCTTGTTTAGGTACTCCTCACCAGCTCTGCATTTCTGGCGAGCTTGTTTCCAGTCGAATTTTACCTTGGTATCGTGTTGAATCGTAGAATCTGGAACAGTGTCACCGTCAGCAGTCTCGACATCATAGACTGAAGGATGTTGAGCCGCTTTGCAAAGAACAGATGTAATAGCATCGTCAACGGAAGTTGACGCGAGCGGCAGAGTTTGGGCTACCGAAATCTGGATTGAAATGGATGTCGGTGGGCCATTCGTAACGTCAGCCGGCCATCGTTCACCAGTGGCGGCTTGCTCACTATCCGTACTGCTAAATGACAGTTCAAGTGGATTGAAGTCTGGATCCAAACTCCGGTCATCGCTGGAGGACGCTGACATCGACAAATTATCATCATTTGTCAGCTTTCGTCGCCTAGCACGCTCCTCGCGTTCTATAATAGCCGTCGCAGGTGGAACACCGCGCCTGCGTTCACAAATTGGACTTGTGGTAGTAGTATCGACGGAATCGCTGTCGTACGATTCTTCAATAAGCGCCAACGCTGATATGCTCTTTGCAACGCGGTCGTCTGGCTGTGCTGCTGCGGAAACTTGGTCGGTAGGCCGTTCGATCGCTGTAGCTTGTTCTACAAATATAAAGCTAATAAGATAAAGGCATCGAATCTTTAATGTAGATTATTCTTGTTCATTAAAATCTTATTTCAACACGGCCCAAAAGTTGGGTTTCGTTAAATAACTAAGATCACAATGAAACAGTGCAAAATTGAATTACAACGTGATTTTTTATCTTTATATTATATTATGGCAGCCGAACTTTTTAGATCAAGTATTAATCACAGGAGTAGCCCGCATTTCCGGCAAGACAAATTAAATCAGTAACAGTAACCGTCTCAGTTATCACTACAAATTGATGAAGTTTCAGTTAAGTTAAAAAGCTAAAATTGTTAAATTAAGTTTGCCCAGTTGACTACCGAACAGACGAACCTAACGCATCGAGTTGAACTTCAGCGCCGCAAACGTTATTTACCATTTCTGAGATGAATGAAGCAACTGCGTCAACATCTGACCTTAAATATGAAACGAATATGCTAAGTTAAACATCAAAACAGCTTTTTAGCATAACCAAGTGGTATGCACAGGGCTTTAACGGTAGAACCACATAAATATCTGACCTTACATATGAAACGAATATGCTAAGTTAAACATCAAAACAGCTTTTTAGCATAACCAAGTCGTATGCACAGGACTTTAACGGTACAACCACATAAATATCTGACCTTACATATGAAACGAATATGCTAAGTTAAACATCAAAACAGCTTTTTAGCATAACCAAGTCGTATTCACAGGACTTTAACGGTACAACCACATAAATATCTGACCTTACATATGAAACGAATATGCTAAGTTAAACATCAAAACAGCTTTTTAGCATAACCAAGTTGTATGCACAGGACTTTAACGGTACAACCACATAAATATCTGACCTCTACATATGCATTACCTTACATACAAACCTCAATGCACATTCAAATAATTGTTTTTGATCTTACATTTTACTCTTTGCAATGAGGTCCAAAATGCCGTGTATACTATTGCAATAGTCTGTCATTGCGCTAATGTAATCTGCGAACCGCTTGGCTGTTTTCCCCGTTACGGCTAATAGCTTCGTTAGATTCGGATTATCGAACGGGATAACGTTGGCGGATGATGGTAGCGTTGAATAATGATCTGTGAACCACCAAACAAATAATTGGCCAGTTTTTATTTTCTTAAGCGATGTATCCGGATCGCAAACAATGGCTGGCCAATATCTGCTACCCCACTTGACAAAAATCCAGTCATTCGTATTAAAATTCGCTGTCGTGGATGTTGTTTTACGTCCCATTTCAATTTATTGAATTGCAGTTACTGGTACAAATTCTGGTTTAACAAAAATTTTATTCGTATCGACGTGAATTTATAATTTATATATCTATTTATAGATTATTTATAAGTGTATAGTAAAAATTTATATTCCTATAACATAAGAATAACGCATAAATACGACAAAATAGAATTAAGCAACTTCTCGCATTCACTCGTGGCTGGTACACAATCATACATAAATGAAGCGTTGACAATTTTGAAATATGGTGAGCCCGCAGACACCATGATGGGAGGGCTAAACATGAGCATTTGAATATCCAGAACTCTTCATAAATTACGGGTCGATGTATTTTTGTCACATTCAAATAAATACACATTTAAGATCAAGCTATGGATATATACCTTCAAACAGAATGGAATATTATTTCGCCAACCTTGCTGTACATATACCTACTCGTAAAATCTGATATGATGCTGATATGTAAACATTTATATTGATATTACTATTTTGCATATATTTATTACACGTGAGATACATGCCGAATCTCAAAATATGTTAACCACAAGCCTACTACGATTCTGAGTGAAAGACGAAAGTCGATTTTCGTCTTCTATTTATGTTTAGACTTGGTCTGATAAGGGGTCGAATGTTTGATTTTCGACTTTTTCAAAAACATGGTGTTTCTGCGTCTTCTACTCAAATCGTTATAATTTTTGTCTACAACGCTGTTAGAGGTTCATCGGTGACTCAGATCCATCGTCGATCAATTAAGAATTGTTTCCTGAAATAATAATAATTTTTACAATTTCAACAAGGTTCGACTTTTACTCAGATACGTGACGAATTTTCTAGATTTTTTAGTCATCTGTTGTCCGAACATAAATTATATATACACAAAGATCAAGTTCCAATACAACTTGTCAAAAGAATATATTAATTCAACAAATTGAAGGGTAATTGAGACACATAGCTTCGGTAAAAATTTTCATCTTAACTCTGCAGGAGTTTGTTAATAAACCAAAGGCAGTTGCAGGCTAGCAGCTACGTACTGTTTTACCTATTCAGATATCTGCGGTGTATCTTCGAACTGAACCGGTCCAATTTCATAAGCATAACAGAATATGGTTTGTTATGAAGTACTTAGTTGTAAGCTTGGCTAACATATTTTGCCTCAAGCATCAGCCAGTGCGGTTGTAAATCTTGCAAGTCATTCTACATTGGAGTAAAGTAACATATTTGCAACGCAGCCAGAGACCGCGTTTTTGGTAATGAGCTGAGTTGATTGGAACTGCGCGGAGCAGTATCATAGTTTATCTCATTCATCGCATTTTGATCAGAAAATCATCATCACCTTGCGACGAACACTAGTTCCCACCGCTATCCTGACCAATGTCTCTGACCACTAGGTCACCGTGTATGTTCTAACTGAACCGGTTCAATTTCATAAGCATAACAGAATATGGTTTGTTATGAAGTACTTAGCTGTAAGCTTGGCTAACATATTTTGCGTCAAGCACCAGCCAGTGCGGTTGTAAATTTTGCAAATCATTCTACATTGGAGTAAAGTAACATATTTGCAACGCAGCCAGAGACTAAGTTTTTGGTAATGAATTTTATTTATTGGAACTGTGCGGAGCAGTATCATGGTTTATCTCATTTGTCGCATTTTGATCAGAAAATCATCATCAACTTGGCTGACAGACACTGGTTGCTCACCGCTATGCCGACCAATGTCTCTGACCACTGATAAAGTGATAGTAAATTTTCTTTTATTTTTTAGAACCGCATAAACCAATAATTTTGAGTTTCCAAAGGAAAAACATATCACAGATGCAAATGTATCGATAGGATAAACGTAAAGTTTATTTTGTAGAATGGACAGTACGTTCATTTCTGCGTTCTCCAGTTTTGCTAAATATCAGTTTCGCAAACCAGGTTCCGGATCCGCTTTAAATGGACAGTTCCGGTTATTCTCCGGTTGTATAAGAGATAGCACACGCATGTGCAAAGGTATTTTCGTTGCGTTTGAAATTTTTTCATGAATACTATTTCGGTGAGTAAAACCTACTGTGTAGTAATTGTCTTTTAGGATTTTTTTATGTCTAGTACTTTACTGATGCAATGTCTGTGTGAAACATTTTTATTAATTCAGCGTGTCTTTCGAAATGAATACAATTTTGCCAGTGTGTTTTCAAGAACTACTGTTACAGTGCATTTTTCGATAATATATTTTTATCTCAAATTATTTATAACTAAGAAAAACTTAAAACTACTTAATTTGAATTCGAGTGGAATGAGCGAGCGAAGCGCTCGCGAGTGGAACGAGAATTTTCAGTTTTTGCTCTGGAGGGGATTGAGGAGTCCTGTCTGTGTGCGTCTGTCGCACCTGGATCTCGATAAATTTTGGGCCGATTTTGATGCATTCGAGCTCATTCGAACCGCAATGGTCGATTTAGGTGTAGCAACGGAGCCCGATTTTTGAATTTTTCCCGTGGGAAAAGTTATGGGCAAAATGACGTCATTTTGACCCATTTTTCTGGCACCCCCTCCAGTTTTTACGACTTTTCTCAATAAGTAAACGAGATATCCGCAAACTAATAGGCCTATTCCATGTAGCTTTACCAGGGCTTTCCAATGATATATAACAAGTTTTTCAACTACTTCCCTATCTGGAGTCTATAAGCTTATAGTTGGTGCCAAATTTCATATTTGGTGAAACGTCGTGAGAAATCCACCTAAATATGTGTTTTTTGTTACTTTTAGTGTCTTATATTGGGTTTTCTGGGCAGATAAACCCATTGCAAGTGTTAAAAATATTGTTGGGCAAATATTTTTTACACTTCTGGTTCATACTTGGCATTAAAAAATGACGTTTTCGAAATTTTTGGTGAGAAGTCGTGGGAAAAGCACCTGAATGTGTCTTTATTGTTGGTTTTAGTGTCGGATATGGCGTTTTCTGGGCCGACAAGCTCATTGCGAGTGTCAAAAATATTGTGTGGCAAATATTTTTCACACTTCTGCTTCAGGGGATTGTTCTCACCACTCGAATTCTGGCTAGCAAGCGAGGTTCACTAGTTTATTAACTATGTTTGCCGCAGCTACATAAATATATATCACCGTTGCAAATGAGGCGGAATTAAAAAATACAATATGTAATCCTATACCAGCCAAATTTTATCTAACGATTTACGTAAATACGGTACCTTGCAGAAATAACCTCTGCTACATGAATATTCGTTTGTTCGGCAGGCGACAGTCAGTCTGGCGGTTGTTGTATCGTAGACTGTCAGTTTTTACTGGCTAGATCTATATTAATGACGTATGCTGACAAATATAGTTTATCTCAAATATTTTTCATTATCTTGATTGTACAGGTTCAGCGTTTGTTTGATCGAATTTATTTTGCTATTCTCACATTGTGAGTTAATCATCTAGGACTTTCGTAACTACAATCAATCACGTGCAGAACAACTTAGCTGTCGTTTTTCCTAACTACCATTCGGTCTTTATTGCACTGTTTCTTAGAAACTATGAAATGTTTGTATGAATTATACTACTTTATAGTAAAACGATAAAATATGCGACTTTGTAGCCAATTTAAAGACTCCTAGTTGCACCTTTTACTAATTTTGGTTACAGCCAAGCTAAAGGTACCAAGCCGACGATTTGAATGAATTTTCAGCATTTGTTTATGAATTTTTTGTGGTGGCTATTGTTTTTATTACAAAAGTTAGGTAAGGTCTTGAAGTTTAGATTTTTTGCCTTGATTTTTCTTCACGCTATTTGGAAATTCGCCCACCGAAGTACTTATTATCTATAATGCACAAATCAGAATTTTGCGGATTACACCGCATTATTTATGCTTTTTATTTATTTATAATAAGCAGTTTTTCTTACCATTAATTTTTAATAAATGCGTTTCAACTGATGCGTTTTTCTGTTTTGTATGGCTTTGGACGTTTGTTATATAACAAAAAATACACATATGTTGAACATTGCTTTATTTTATTTTAATAAAAAGGATAAAAGTAGTATTATTTTGGCTGATCCAGAAGATAAATGAGGTGGTCAACACCGTATTGCGCGCTTCTTTTTTGGATTTTGCTTTGTTTCGATGCCATGTACATATCAGTGATGAAATGTCAGCCTCATTCAAGCAGCCCAGATATGGCAATCAACACGTGTGAACGTCATTCGATGTAATAAAGCAAAATAAACACTATATATTATAAATAATATTGTGACCGGGTCTTTCAAAAGAAGATGATGAAGACAAAACAGCATCCGCCATAGGCGACTGAGAGGCTGACAACCGTGTATAACACCGACCGCCGATGAAACGTGTGTGCACACATGTTTTTTATTATAATAGTCATCGATATTATAATGATCCATTACTGTGAGCAGTGGAGAGGCTCGGTTTTCAGATTTAACCTTGTTATTCACTTCCTGAGCATATGCCAACAAGCGGAACAGATGCATTGATTACAGCATCATATTTTTAAACCTTGGCTGATAGGTCGAAAATGGGTGCTCTGATAATAAAAGATACAAAATAGGAAATTCGTAAATCTCGATGAGCGTTATCGACTGTTCGATGAGAAGCTTGTGTCGATAGATATGATCTCAGAAACACTGGCACCCGTATGGCCTGATTTAGCAAAGAACCACTAAAAACCTTTTTTCGCCGTTTCGTCTCGTAAGATTTGTCATGAGCTCTTGGCGTTTAACTGAAGGGTATATCGTCAACAGTTTTGCTATCGCACAAAAAATTTGTCGAATCGGTGATGAGCCAACACGCAAAGAATTCTCCTAGCATTCTCAGGGGAAACTTCGCTCTTTTGCTCCCCCGCTTCAATGATTTGTATCGCTTCCCTTCAAAATAGCTGTGGTCAGGTCGTTCAGTTAAAGATTGAGTTGTCAGTATGATACACCGAGCCTGGATTGTTGCAGCTATGAAAAAGGGTTTTGATCTTTGGTCCTCCAGGATGTATTGCTCTCGACATATAATATTAATCTATATATGGTAATATTGAACATTATTTAATGTGACTGCGTCAGTACTTATCTACCCAGTGACTATTTTATTTCTAAACATTTTTATACACTTTTGCATTCAGTCTTTCTCATCGACCGGACGTCAACCGAATTGGTTAGTTTTAAAATGACTCCTTGCGATGTTTCCTACAGATAATATTTGTGCGGAAGCTGGACAGATTTGAGATTATCTTTCCTCCGCTATCTTGAATTATAGGCCAAGAACTGGTTAAATGTCGTCAATACAAGTCAAATTAGAATTGTTTGGAGATGTACTAATTTTTTCATAGTTTTGGTTATTTTGTTACTAGCTGAATTTTAATGAATTTATTGATGTGTCCGGTTTATGAGTGCACAGAGTTAAATTAAAAATAGATGATTTAATGAACAAGGCGCCATCTACTGTATTGCGCTCGTCATATTCTATTGTTGGCAGATCATTTTGTGTTTTTTACCAAATTTTGAGTTTTGTCTACGAATATTTCGCGATGTAAGACGACATTTAAAAATTCCACGAGGGAAAAGTTTCGTAGATGTGGGAAAAGATTCCTGAAAAAAATTTATCTTGGTAATATTGACAGACTAGCCTTACTGATCAGATGATATCTTGTGAAATTCGCAGATAGCTGTAAAAGTTTTGAAGTCTTTTGAAGGTTTTCGGTTTTCAAGTTGTTTGTTAACTTAATAATTATTAGTAGCAATAATAATGTAGT
Organism: Trileptium ribeirensis; assembly: GCA_030248225.1. NCBI lineage: Eukaryota > Metazoa > Nematoda > Enoplea > Enoplida > Thoracostomopsidae > Trileptium > Trileptium ribeirensis. The sequence continues at coordinate 24,062 of JASANE010009621.1, read as the reverse complement.
ACTCATAGTTTGTAATAATGGATAGATTTAATTAGAAAAGTTCTATACGCAATGATTGGAATGGTGTTATCGTGTACAGTGAAGGCTTGGCGCGTTTTGACACCGTCATCTACACAGAAATTTGCAAGCTTAACATGACTACTAGTAAGATGTGTATAAATTGTTCTTTACATTTAAAAATTATTTTTCGCTGTTTTATGTGGAATGACGTCTGTGGAAATAGACGTCTAGTCTACTTCATAATAAGTCTGAAATAAAAGTAGATTCAGGAAGTATACAGTAAAAATGTAAGTTCAGTGGATGTACTTAATTTTTTGCAGTTCCTCATTAAGACCTGACGATTACATCCATGCGCCCATAATAATATACCGTTGATTATTGCTAATAATATTGAAACGGCAACTGAGCTCCAACTATTTGTATTTGCTGGGGTTACGTGGAAATCATGTCCCAATGCATGACAACAGCATGGAGAATACGCACTAAATACGAAGCTTGAAATAATGCATGAGTAAACTTAAGCTGCGCCGCCTACCTTTTTTGGCACCACGAACGAAATATTGTTTTAGATCATAAAAAGTCATTATTGCATTATCCAGTAATTCCAAACTAAAAAACTCGCATCCTCGAATACAGAGCGATTTAATACAAAATGGTTTAGCTTTTTATGTTCGCTCTTTATTGCTTTGCCACGATTACTTTTCATAATCTAAGTTTTTGGATCCATAGGTGGGTCTGGATCCAAATATTTTTACGTGGAACCAAAAATTTTTTGATGGACCCACGCTGGACCTAGGGCAGTTTCGGCTTCGGAGAAATACGGTCTGCTAATAAATTCTATTACAAAGTGCAGGCTTTCAGCCTTTAGTCCTTTCATGTGTATATAGTTGCTTGTTGCTGGTTTCATGGATGGCCCTGGTGGACCTACACAAACAACAGATGCTCTGCACCTGACAGAAGCGTACATGAAATATGGGCAAATCTTTTGCAGTTGGAGGTGGTGTAAATTTCGTCTGGCTATGTAATTACTTTTCTTTATTGTGTAAAAATTCATGAAATTATCGGGCCAAAAACGTAAGTCTAGACCCAGTGTTTAAGGTCTGGATCCAAAAGAAATTTGCTTGAGCCTGGGTTCGTTTTGAATAAAAACCTGTTCATAACTCACAGCGTGGCAACTTGGATTCCACATTTTCTCGCTACGTTAACTCATTTGGTGATATTAATAGTAAATAGTAACGTTCGCAAGCATCATATGTGGTGTACAGCTTCCAATGTACTAAACGGAAGTATTTTGTTCGATACAAAATAAAATTCATTTTCAATCTCAATCGGTCACAAACCAGTTCCTTATTAGTGTTTGAGAACTTACCGCTAATAAGCCAGCATTTGGTTTCTTAATGTTGTGAAAGCGTTAATAAAAACACCAATTATATGTTCTTATATATTGACGGATGCTTGGTTCACCGAACAAGGGATCTCCAATCACTAATGATAGTAGGTTGATAGGCGGCACACCTTAAGTTTACTCATACACAACTGTTTATTCATTTGCACCAGCCACACTTTAAAATGTGCCATTAAAATATTTCGCAAATTTTTTGCTGTTTTTTTTCATTCTCAGAAAACTATATTAACTATTTTTTCTATATTTTCATTCTATGCAGAAAGTTTCGTATTTTTGTAACTTTGTTTTTTGCAATGCTGGCTTCTCCAAACTGCCAAAATTATACCTGAAGTACCACCAATTCGTAACTGGGGGAACCTAACATACTTGGGTGCTATTTATTCCCTCAAGTTTATCTGGGGGTCGCCCTAGTTGAGCTGGGGGAACTTAAAGTAAGAAAACGGTAAAAATAGTTTAATTTGGCAATCGATTGTTATTGCGCATATTTTAAAAGGGGAAATCTTAGTGATTTTGAACCCCACGGCGAAATTTTGTGTATTTTTTAGTCAAAATAGTGAAATTTCACATATCTTTAATTCATCAGACAAGAATTTGGTAGTTTTTAGTGGCACAGAAGAGTACGTTGCATCGTGAACTGGGTGAGGCCAGAATTTACCTGGGCTCATGAACTGGGAGAACCTGGGCTCATGAACTGGGAGAACCTGGGGATGTCGATATCTCTTTGATACACCTTGGATTTGGCAGTGAGAAACAGTCTTCTTAATCCGGACGATGGAATAGTTCTAACCGATGATTTGAATGTCAGCGGCCTGGACTATGCCGACGATCTAGATTTGCTGCCCAACTCGACCGCTACGCTACAGAGCTGCTGAGGCTCAGCACTTCAGCAAGTAAGTTGGTCTCAATATTATGTTTCGAAAAATCCACTGTTGCTGCAGCAAGGTGATGCTCCTGGCTGACGGCCAACAGCGTGACGTGGTGGATGAATTCCTATACCTCAGTTCAATTGTCAGCGGTACAGGTGCGACATCGTCAGCGGTACAGGTGCGACGCGATAGAGTTACTAACGTATCTAAAGATTTCACCTGCCTTAATAAACTCCCCTGGTCGCCTAGAGACACTATGCTGCAAACAAAGTTAAAAGTCTTCCGAGCGGCGGTCATGACTTGCCTCCTGTATGCCAGTGAAATGTTGGTGGTGAGAGAAAGCGATAGTCGCTGATTCAATGTCTTCGAGGTGATGTGCCACTGCCGTATCCTTGGCGTGTCACTTCGAGATCATATTCCTAACGAGGAAATTCGACGGCCGTGGCAGACAACTCACACGGTTGGCGATATAGTAACGCGGCGGCCTCTTAGTTGGCTTGGTTATGTGCATCGCATGAAATGTAACCTGTTCCCTAGGATGTCACTTTTTTCATCACCTGCCCATTGGAAATGACCAAAAGGAAGAGCATTCTAGACGTGGGGGCGAGTTATCAAGCGCGAGATGGAATCCACTTTCGGTGACATTCCATGCCCTAGGTGATCTTGCGGTTCGTTCCCTGTGGTGACGTCTGCGGCTACCGATCGTGACGAATGGAACAGCAGAGTTCAGATGGTAATGGCGCCACGCATCGGTCCGGTTCATTAAGACATATACTGGCTTGACGCTTGCCCAAATAGGGGGACCTGGGAGCCCCAGGTATTTCGACCTCTACCAGGTTCACCTAGTTCGTGCCCCCAGGTAAATTTCGGCCTCCCCCTGTTCATCCTCCCAAGCCCCATCAGGCACTTTTCTGCCAACATGTAGATTTTAGACAGTATCTACCGGTTGAATTCGGGCTGCGTCCGATACAAAGTGAGCACTATATACGTGCAAATCGGATTGGATAGAAACGACCAAACTTTTGTGTATTAGGCTAAAAATATGGGAATTTTTACTAATGTTAGCTAATAATCTCTTTCCTGTGGGGCTTAAAATCACTAAAATTTCCCCTTTTGGAAGCGCCATTGCAATCAATTGCCAATTGAGTTGAGACTGTCCAGTGAAAATAACGAAGGAAGCAATATTTTTTCTGAATTGTACTTGATTTATATACACAATAGATTACATCAGAAAAAATATGTGGGTTTGAATGCCAAATCACTGATTTCACATTACGTCACTTTATGCTATACGTATATAATCAATTCGTCAGATGCCACATTAGTCTTCAAGACCAATTCGCACTTGCTTGAGCCGTGGACTATCAGCTGGAACCCTCCAGCTCATACCCCCAGGTATAATTTTGGCGGTTAGAAGCAAGTATAGAAGTAATATGCAATACATATAAGTGGGTGAGTTGTTATTTCTTAACAAACTTGTCTTGTTGCAAAATTTGTCATGAAAACATGTAGAAAATGAACATTTTTCGGGCATGTTTGGGGCCAAAAATCGAAGTGGGTTCATCGAAATTTTCGAGGGCGTCGAAAACCGTTGAGGCCCTCTCCCTCTCCTGGTTGGGAGGAGCCAGAATTTAAACATATTGACTACAGGAGGGACATACATAGGAACACATATCATTGACTACTAGCGTAAACACATTATATATAAAAGTTTTCGGGTTTGCTAAGTACGGTGAATAACGCAATTGTGTTTGGGTTTTTGTGCATTCGTGCGCTATGTATCTCGGGCTGGCGACGTGAAAAAACGGTGATTGGTACTTTTAGAAACTTTGCTAACTTGGGTAGTGAAAGAAGAAAAGAGTCTTATGGTTTGTAAATGTAATAGCCGTGCCTGACTCATTGTTCTAAATGTATTGCGAGTGTAATGCCTTTCCGGGCTTCCGAATGAAGTCAAAATTTATTGACTGAACGAAACGAGGGTGAATGTATGCGTTAAGGAAACGAACGAAGCGAGAGAAGTCCACATGGAATTTTGGTAGTTGTTGGCAAGCTGATAGAAAAGTCTCATGGGGAAAGGTTTTGTCCGTGGAATTTATAACTCGTTAACGCGTTGTCCGATTACGCGACGTATGGCTCAAAATGTGCGCCTTGTGACGACGTTGTGCCCTTTATTTAGATATCAACTCAATCGAATGACGCTTTGGACCCTTTTGGCCCAATCTCCCACCATTTTTGGCCCTTTTCCATTATATAACATTTAAATTTGCAAAATTTGATTGCAGCATTTTTAACTCGGCAGCACGTCGGGCGATGTTGGTAATTCTTTCCTGTTTGGCGCGATTTAGGTTCCCCATACACTGCTACTAGCATTTAGTTATATGACCCAACGTTGTTGAGGAGGGGTTGAACAACCCCTTTTTCAGAGCAAAATTTTGCGAAATTTAAACTTTGTTGCGCATAGCTTGGCAAAGGCTCGGCTGATTTGGCTGAAAATATTAATATCGTTGTGATATCTGCGTGTTTCAAGTAAAAAGTGGGTAAAACCCCTTTTCAGGCCCGAATTTGCCAAATTTCATTCATTACTATTACTATTTGTTGATGGATTCCCAATTTTCTGAAACTTTCGCAGCCCATATGTATATGCTTATGTATCTTACCTATTGTGCATCTATCTTTTCTTCACGGAATAATAGGATCAATACACCTCTTTTTCTTGTCGGAATTTGCTAAATTTTAGTCGTTGGCAAACATAATTTGTGAATTGCTGGGCCGATTTGGTTCAACTTTTCTCAACTTATGTATGTCTGTTCATACTACAATAATATATTTGAAATATCTGCATTCATCATAGATAAAACAGCTAAAAATATCATTTTAGTACGTGGCAGCGGTCGGGCCGATTTGGTTAAAATTATGACAACAAATGTGATCTCATGCTAAGTACTTGTAGCGGCAATGTAACGAAAATATATTTCTCCATTTGAGATCGTAATGGGGTCTAAACCCTTCTGAGTCCGACATTCGAGCAATTCCAACTTGACAGCTAATGGATCGATGCCGCTCAAGCTGAGCTTGATTTTTGTTCGTTCACTCCGCACAGGTTGCCCTGTGTCACTAATTTCAGTCAAACTTAAACTTTTTGGTTGGCACGGAGTGAGCGGAGTTTTTCTAATAACTTTGCTAGCTGCAAAAATCGTAAAAAAATTATTTTTTGTATATATGTTTCTTGGAGATCATAACTTATCACCCGATGGGTGGAGCTTTACAATTTTTATATAGGATCGCAAATCTATTCTATTTTTTGCCATTTCATTAGACGGTAAACTTATCGACCATGTCTTCTGTGTCAACATGAGCCCCAAATTGTTAAAATCATATTTTTTAAATTTGCCATCTTGGTTTCTATCTTTCGCGACCAGTATTTCGAGATAGAGGCTTCACATCGCAAAACGTAGACCGGCATCCTCTAGTCGAAAGCTACAACTTTGCTGATATGCATTTTTTGTCAGAGTTGTCATTTTCGAGCTATGAACCGAAGTTTAAAAATACTCCAAAAAATAAAAAACAAGTTTTTACGTAGAACTATGGGGTCATAAGGTGTTAACCCATTAAACAACTTAGTTTCATTGTTTTAACGCCATACTGGTAATGTTATTTACCCTGCGGGACGGTGCCGGAGCACAGTGTGGCTAATTTTGTCACCAAAAATAGTTAAATTTTGTCACTTTTTAAATATAGATGTATATACGTAGGTCAATCGAACGTGTCTATGGGTGTTCGGAGTTGTAAATAGGATGAAAACAACTGTATTTGCGTTGTAGTATCAAATAAGGCAAAGCATAGGAGCTCTATATGCTGCGTAAAAATCACTCTTTAAATAATAATTTTGCTAAAAATTTATGAATTTCTAAGGTTTTTTCTTTTTCGTCATTGGAAGAAGAAATGTAGAGTTCTTCGGTTTTGCTATATTGCTAAAATGACCGTAGCATTGCCATTGAAGTATTAATATACTAATATAATAATATACTAATATAATAATTGCTATCGTTGGACGTAGGAACCTGAATTTTGAACAACAAAATGCTCAATAAGGGCAGAGTAGCCACACTCGTTCCGTTTTCCTCGCTTTGTGAGTTATTAATTTTATGTCTTTTGGAGAAGTCCTTGATGGCAGGGAACGTGACGAAAATTTTCGATTCCAGAAAAAGTGTTTTAAATTCAGCTCAAAATGTAATAGACAAGTTTGTTTCCGTCAAAGCGTTCACACGTGTTTCGATGAACTAGTAACTCTATAGTTTACATTGTTTTGTTGATTAAAAATTTAATTTCAGGAACAAATCGAATACGTGTTTCTTGTGATTTTCACCGTGGAATGTTGTATCAAGATTGTAGCCTACGGCTTTGTTTCACATTCAACGTCGTATCTTCGAAACGGATGGAACATTCTAGATTTTGTGATAGTCCTTATTGGGTAAGTCCATTTTGTCATATTGCTGGTCTTGCGTTATTGCATTAGGTTCTTGCTGAGCCTTTCACAAGTGGTGGATCGGCCCATGGAATCACTCATGTGTGAACTCGATTCGGGACAATTTCAGAGGAAAACGCGAGTGAAGAATTAAAAATTGGGATATAACTGTTGCAATTTTGAGATAATTTCGTAAAACAATAGGCAAACTGGTTTTGTGCGAGCAGAAATCTTGTTAAATGTTAGATAAAAGAAAATTTGTTGACCATTTTTGTCGTAAAATATGTTATTGAATGAAGAAATAAATATTGGTAGTCGTTGCGGATATAGAATTTCACAATTACCCGAAGCAATCAAGTATCCTTGGTGGACGGGCGGACGCCGACCCGGGGCAGGCCGGTTTATTTGTGCTCCGGTAGCGAGAACCCAGCACACTTCTATGTCGGTGTGTATCCGCTTCTAGTAAACGGTTCAACTGTAGCGAACTATTCAGCTATGTGTTGCCCGCATTTCATTTGTGATGTTTGTACCCAAAAATAGGCAGCTTAGAATTTTATTTTGCTTGAATACTGCAGGCTACGTCTGTGCGACATGTTGCCCCAAGTTATATACTGGTCAGAAGCATGTATGGTTTTAAAATTTCCACCAAGAAATGTGATATTTTTTGTATTCTTGTAATACAGTATGTTGACACTTATGTTTATAATTAATTGGATAGCTGGTGTGTATAAAGTCATAAGCTTTCCATTTTAACTTTTTTGCTTAGATAAGTTGAATAGAAGTGGTCGGATATTGTAATTGCATCGGGCGTCAAATTATTACTTTGGTCTTGATTCAATCTAATATGGTATGAGTATTTACTATCATTCTAATAATGATAACACAACCTTTTTTATTGAATTTAGATTACGTAACTATTTTATTTTACATATATTTTTTCTGTATAGCCTTGTGTCAACTGCTCTTTCCACAGTAAATCTCAAAGGTTTCGATGTCAAGGCGTTGAGAGCGTTTCGTATACTTCGACCGTTGAGGCTTATATCAAGCGTTCCAAGTAAGTTTTAAAAGTATTTTGGTAACTATTGTTGAGATACGACAGTCTTGTATTGGTCATAATGCGTAATCCAATAGTTGTTGTGGTTTCTGAGTTTCGGAAGTTTTTTTGAAAAATTCCTGTTGCTCTGTGAGGTAAGTGAAATCCAAAACGAGAGGTCCTGCTAGTTTTAGTTTGTATAAGTAATGGTTGCTTTATTATCGGTATCAAAACTATTTGCTCTCAACGATATCAAAACTATTTGCTGTATTAAGACTGCGAAGCGGGGAATATATGGGGTTATTGCTTCAGATAATTGTGTTTGATCCTGTCGTCGCACTTTATAGCATAATGTGTCGTCGTGTCCGTTTATTGACGGAGGCAAGACGAGCCACCGAAGGTGGCGAGTCGCAGCCGGACGCGTACATTTAACTTTATATATATCAATATACTAGACGCAAAATTTCAATTTTCTCTGTGACTTTTTTTTGTTTGTCACAGACAGGTCTGCAGGTTGAACGCCTGGGCCGATTTTAGAAATTTTTTTTCTTCGTGTTGCATATTCTCTTGCGGAGTGCCCTTTCATTGAGCACTTTTTTCTGCGAAAATTGCTTTGTACTCAAAATTAAGCAAATGTTGCTCAAACTTAGGGATTTTCGCCATTTTTTCAGCTTTTTTACCGCATCTCGACAACCGTTCGTGCTATTTCGGCGATTTTTTTACATAAAATGTATTTTCACGTTTTCTAAACAGCTGTATATAGCTGATTGACGTATTTCATCTCTTTCCTTAAAAATTAAGCAAATTCTCTTAAAATTGACTTAGGGAAACCTAAGTTCATCATATCTCGACAACCGTTCGTGCTATCTCGGTCATTTTTGACATAACATGTATAAAAGACTGTATACGAGTGATCTACTTACCTTTATAAATTCTCTTAAAATTAAGCAAAGTCTCTTAAAAATGAGTGAAAAATTATTAAGTGTGTTATAACTTTTGAATGACTCGGCCGATTTGGACTAAATTTCATTGATGGGTACAACTTGATAGATTTATTGTCATTCTACTGTATAAATAACTAGACGTTTTCATGTCTTCCTCTTATTATTGTTACCAAAAATGTTAGAAATTCCACAAGCTGTATGCACTATTCACGCCGTTGTTAACCACCATGCCTCCGTCACCCACGTTTACGTGTTACTAGTATATATGTATGTTTCTTTTATATGTATTTTCATAAACTGAAAGTTATATTTTTAAACAAGTCGTGCTTCATTTTTCTGTTTGTTGAACCGTTCTACTCTTGTTTAATATAAAATCAGTTGGAAATTCTTGCTAACGGTGACGGTTTCCAAATCACAATTTTGTCGGTTCGTTTGGTTTTTAATACCTTACAATGCATGAGATATGTTTATTGTTGCTGTCTATCATTATGCCGATTTAACAGCTTCTGTTGGTATAGTTTATTTGAAATTTTTATAACAGTCATCGAGCAAACAGTTTGGTTTTTGATACCTTATAGTGTTGGCTTTTTCACCACCACCGCCACCACCACCACCACATTCTTTAGAGTCGATTGGTTTCATCGCACGTGCAACGAGTTCGACTTCACCGTGACTTCAGCACTCTTTTCCATTTGTCCCTGTCCTGCGCGTCCTCAATTCGTAGCCCTATCGATTGCATGTAATATTTTTTCCATTCGCTGAAATTTTGCCAGGGGCATAAATCGCCCCTGGTTCGGAGCTGCGATGCACCAGATTTTGCCAGTGGGTGAAATGAGGATCGAAATATAGAAATATATATTGACGAAAAAGGTTTAAATTATTAATAAGTGGCCGCAGAAACACTGTAAAAACGTCTTTGTTAAACTTTTCAACCATATTTTTGCTGAAATTAATCAAATTTTTAATTTCAGAAACGTATTTTTGTTAATAATTTGATCAGATGAAAGTGTTTTTACCGGGGGAAGCCAGAAGTTTATCCAAGTGGAGTCAAAATGTTTCCTGACGGCACCCAATCTTTACCAAAGGGCTCCGAAAAATGCCTCAGAAGCCAGTAATGCCTGTGATATTCGCATGGACCCTGGTTGAGCTCGAAAAAAACTGGTTCAGCCTACAAACGGGTGGAGAGGCCAGACTTAAGATGCTTAAAAATGTTTGCTGTTACTGTCCGGAATATGCCGATATAACTACGTTCTATGCCGAATTTTAATATCAGTCGTAGAGCAAACAAATTCCACTGGCTATATATCTTGTTACTTTTTTCCTAAATAGAATTTTTTGTTTCAGGTTTACAAGTTGTATTGAATTCCATTCTTCGTGCCATGGTGCCTTTGTGTCACATTGCCCTTCTAGTGATCTTTGTAATTATTATCTACGCTATCATTGGCCTGGAGTTGTTCTGCGGAAAACTTCACAACACCTGTGTCAGTTATGTCGGTGGACGACGTAAGTGGACGGAATTTAACTTGTATTTATTGATCAGTATGTTTCAAGAATTCTTTTAAGAAAGAATTAGTGTTTTTTTAATTATTTTTAAATTGATTTCACGACTATAAGATTTGTTTTGTCAAGCTAGCTCTATGAGTTCTTATGTTGGGTATTGTGGAATTTGTGGCGTCAGGTGACCGCATTGCCAGGTTACCAAAATACCCAGAAAATACTTTATCATGTAGGCGCTAAAGAATAATTTGAATTTGTTGCTTGTGTTGTTTTAGAAATAGATTATTATATATACAATTTCATTGGGTAGCGGGTATAATCGCACTAAGTCTTTTGTGTAGATACATATTCTATGTATCTGATTGGAATGATGTTTCAGAGTTTACGCTAGTTTAATGTGTCTAATTATTTTGATTCTTTGTTTAGAAACGATTTCATTTTACAAACTGATGAAATAAAGGGACTGTAAAACTTATAGAATTGATGTGTAAACCTTCATGCAATTCGTTTGTTCTTATGTCATTGGAATTATATTTTTAGCACAATTAGCCTTGGATGATCCGCATCCGTGCGGCAGCTCAGGTTACGTATGCCCGGCCGGTGCCCAATGCACAACCACGGACCTTTATGCGGGGCCAAACGATGGGATCACAAATTTTGATAATATAGGTCTCGCAATGCTCACAGTCTTTCAGTGTGTATCGCTAGAAGGATGGACCGATGTACTATATTGGGTAATTATCTGGCTAACTAATTCAGTACGGCATAGTAAAACAGGTATATTATTATCAATGTCTTCAAGGGATTGCGTCTTCCAGTGATATTGTGTTAATATTACATCGAACTAGATAATAGTATCTTTCAGCACAACAGGGTTTGTATTGAAATATTGACAATTAATATTGTCGTATATTAGTCGTATTTGAAATATTGGTGGAGTTATACCGATGTCTATTAAAATGAATTTAGGAAGCGCTAGTTCTACGCAAACTATGTTCGTGTAGGTTTGGTTTGTATCTTTGTTACGCATGTTACGAAATCAGTGCGAAAATGTAATGGTGAGAATCGGATTATGTATTATACATACATATATTGTCTTGTTTTGTTTGTATAGTTCGGAAAATGTTTATTGCTATTATATTGCCATATTTCCTTTAGGTAAACGACGCGGAAGGTCAGGGCTGGCCGTGGATCTATTTTGTCAGCCTAGTGATTATAGGCTCATTCTTTGTGCTCAATTTGGTGCTTGGTGTACTCTCAGGCGAATTCTCTAAAGTTAGTAGTCTTTTCATGTGCCTGACAGTTAAATTAAGTGATTTAGTGCTTCAGTTGTTCTTTTTACATAATTGATACGGAGTTTCCACTGAGGGCCCTTGGGGAAAAATCTTGAAAATTTCTTTTTTGTCTGTTTTATCATGCTTAACTCATGTTCGGGTGGTTGGATTTCGATAAATATTTTATTCGATAGCAAAAGTGATGAGGATGCGTGTTTAGTTGAACGCGAACAGCTATTTTACCTATTTTTATACTATTTTTTACCCATCGTCACGGTAAAAATAGCATAGGTCATAGGTATTTCTTAAGGCTGCAGGCAATGATTTGGTTATGTAGTACATATCCACGGTGCAGATTTCGAATTTCATTGGTTTTCAACGGGTTTAAGGTCGATGAACCCGATTTCCAGAATATGGTCTCTTCTCATTGTTTAGTTACATATTGCGTACAGGTCATCAAGAATGATCTTTTTGGGTTTTTCGGGAGGCTGAATACGGTGGTTTGGTTATTTAGAATCCAGCACGAGTACCTCATGCCTTTTAAGGCTTTTTATTTGGTTTAGGGTCAATGAACGCCATTTCCAGAAAATAGTCAGTCTTCAATAGTTTGGTACATGGCTTTAAAACAGTCTATATAGAGGTTTTTCGGTATGCTGAATATAATGATTTGCTATCTAGAGTTCAGCGTGCATATTTCATGCTTTTTCGTGGGTCTTCTACTAGTTTAGGGTCAATGAACTCGATTTGCGGAATATATTTTGTCTTCAGTTTTTGGTAACGTATTGTCACCAAGAGTTGTCTACATAGGTTTTGCGGTAGGCTGAATACAACGGTTTGTTATCTAGAAACCATCACAAATACTTGATGCGTTGTGAGTTGTTATCGACGGGGTTAGTGTCGACGAGGTTTTGGGTTTTCAATGGTTTCAGGTTTCAAGAAGTTTTAAGATGGTATATTCATCAAACAAAGCCTGTTACAGGTGTTTAAACAAAGTAAGTTGGAAATGAGTAAGCTCCGTTTCACCCTCGCTTGTAGCATTGATGTTTGAAAAGAGAAAGCGAATGAGTAGTAAAATAGTGAAATTCCTTTTAAGCACTATGCCAATATTTCATACCTATTTGCAGAAAATGTCGTTACTTTGTGAGTTCAAGTGGTGATACAACAATATTGTTAGATCACAGTGCACACCAGTAAGCAGATTAAAATTAGATTAGTTAATGTCCAGAGATATCAACTATATAAATTGTGTTAGTTATTCTGGCTGCTCCACATAGTTGGAAACGATGAGATGCTTAAGATTCATAGCAATTTTTGTTGAAAAATATGACATTTCTGCGGTCTCAATGTGGAGGGTATGTCTTTGTTTTCTCACGCATCTCACAGGTAGTGGGGCCTTCCCCTACGGTGCTCTCATTTCAGTCTACTCCGCGGATAATTCTTCCTTCCGCCTGCTTCGCCACAGGTCTTTCGTGTGCGGCTAAAATCAGTTAACAAGTTTATGACGCGGAGCTTAAAATATGTGAAGTTTGCTTTGTCTTAAAATATATGAAATTTGCAGTTCAGATCTCTAAGTCTTTTCGAGGCCAAAATCGCTAAAAATCTGCAAGACCCGAAAATCTAAATTTGCAGATGCTAGTTACTCGTATACCAAGTGAAAACGGAGCGAACTTGTTTGATTTACCCTCAGTCAGTGGTAATTACTCTCAGTGTGACACTTATTACTTAAGGATGTATTTCTGAAGTCATTTTCGGATGTATTTCTGAAGTCATATTTTCGCATGTATTTCTGAAGTCATTTTCATTTCATAATAGACCGCAATATTCTGCAGGCTCACCATGTCGATCGATAAGCAAACGCCTGGTTTAAACATAAGTCATGTAGTCTGTAAGAAATTAAAGTACCTGTCACAACACACCGATTCTCTCTCGTGGAATAATTAAATTTATTTTGAAATTATAGTTTGATTGTGTTCAGTCGCTGTTCGCTGGTTTCTCGCTCGCTCGTAGAGCGAGAACAATTGTGGCGAGTAGTGTAAATAATTTTTTTCAAAATTGATATTTTAGAAACTTAGATGCGCGGTGAGGTGCGTGCAGCAAATAAACTTTCAGGGGAAACGTTGAATACTTAACTGTTAGAAATTGTTTCTTTGCGTTAACTTATAAAAATAGAAACGTTCAGTCGGAAACCCAATTTCTTTGCAAACTAGGAGTAAACTCTTGCGATTGCGAATGCAAATGATGTGATTATATAATTCACGAAACGGGTTTGTTTATATAATATTATGCTTAGCTTAAATCATTGCGTATTGTACTTGCAATTGGAACTTTATTTCAGGAACGAGAAAAGGCTCGCGCTAGAGGCCTTTTTCAAAAGTTTCGTGAGAAGCAGCAGCTGGAGGAGGACTTGAAAGGATATCTCGATTGGATAACACAAGCAGGTATAGATGATCAGTAGCACGTAAATATCAATAGTTTTGAATAATCGGTGGTGCAACTAACTTTTAGCCATTTATTAACGAATCTGTTACGTGAATTGGAATTATTAAATATCACAACATGATCATAGTGTCTCGAGTTTTCTTAGATAAAGTTGGCTCGGAAATGTCACATAACAATTTTGTTTCCATTGCGTGACTTATAATTCTGTTCTAAACTCATCTCAAAATCTTTTTTGACATTTTTAATTTTTTACAGTATTAAAGAAAAAATTTTAAGGTTTTCGCTCGAGTTGTTGCTATTTTGTGCGAAGTTATCGAATTTCGGTCAGCTTAGCTCAGTGTTTACGATAACTATTATTTTTTATATAAGTATAACTGTAAATATAGCCACCTATCGCCTGTTACGACGGTGGAAGGTGTTTTGCAGGACAGTATTTTGCCCATTTAATGTTAGTTTATTTCTTGCCATGCATATTGTAAATTTGGTAAATTATAGTTTCCATCTCATGTTCAAATATAATTCGGTTATCTATGTGCTCCATGTTACGCGCTGGAAAAATCGAGATAGAATCCTGAATGTTTCAAAGAAACTGATGTATATGTTTATGTAACATCGTTACGAAACTAAATTTTTTGGCGCTGTCAGCACCTTGTTCACAACTGCCGAATGTGATGATTATCGGCAGAATTACCGACTAGTGTAGCCTATAGGAGACTGACCTTGTCACAATATTATAACTGAGAAATGACGAAGGCATATTTAAAGCATTGTTGATTAAACGTATTTGCTGTCATAAGTGGCCCGTGAAACCTAAGTATAAATTAAACCAATATTTTGAGTCCAAGTAAATGTGGGACAATTTTAACACTCAAGCGTACAGACTGCCATTGTGAAAAATAAAATGTGTTTTTGCAGTTTTGAACTTGTCAATTATTTCCCGTACCACCGGCTATTGTGATAATTTGGGTCAGTTACGGTATTAGCTGAAGAACACGCTTGATCTTTCTTAGACTATACTATACTCGTCCCCTGGACTCTTTTTTCTGAGTTTTTTTACAGTATAAAGTTGTTCATAATATTTTTTCTAGAAGATATAGAGCCAATGAATGAAGCGGATTTGGATAACGAAGCTATGGAGCAATGTAGTAAGTTTGTAGCGATTTTCTGCGCATAAATATTGTCTCACCTAGAAAAGCAGTGGTATTGCATAGTATCCGCTTAAGAAGCAAACATACTACGGACAGAAATAAAAGTAAGTTTTTCGCGATCAGGTCGCAAACAATTTACAGCTGTTCAGTTGCTATCACTGAAATGTTCGCGGACGATTCGCAAAAAATTTGCTATTTATGTCCGCCACTGCACAGTTTATGTGAAATTTCTCATAAAGTGGTTGATACAACAACTTGTAATACTTCGAACAGAAACAACTGTATTCGAACGGACTTCGAGAGAAAACTGCTATAATAAATTGTTTGTCTTCTCCATTCGTTGACAGTTTTGTCATGGGGCGTGCACTGCAGAGGGTGTTGAAATTGAAAAAAGTTTAAAATTTTCACCGAAAAGCGCTAAAATTGTTAATAAATAGACTCAGGAACGGTGCAAACGTCTTCATTGATGTTAAGCGCAACTTTGCAATCAATTTTTTTGCTGAATTTAATCAAAATTTTAGTTTCGGAAAGGATTTCATAAAACATTTTGGAAATTTTATATGTCATTTGGGGGTTGATTTTAACGGGGAGAAGTCAAAAATTTTACCATGGGGGCCCAACCGGGGGTCCCCGCTTATGCACCTTGGAGAAGCCCGAATGTGATTTCTAGCGGCTACATTAAGTGTATTAATATTTGTTTTTGTTTGGAAAATTTTGTTACAAATACAGTAGAATTGCGGATAGTTATGTAGTTTAATAGATTGGTAATTCGTTTTGTGTGGCAAGTAAGTTCACAAGACTGTTAAACATGCTAACGCAACAACTAGCAGTTACTAATGGTAGGACTATGTGTTTGAGTAAATTAATAGATTTTGCGTTGCAACTCAGAGGTTTGATCTAGGTTTATAAGAATTAGAACACGGTGATGCAAAGGGTCCTACTATTGGAGCTGTGAAAAAATATCACACCGTTACTCAAGTCTAATCTAATCTAATGCTAACGCATAGGTAACATTAAATTTTGAAATATTAATGACGTTACAATAATTTTCAACTTTATTTAGTGCTGTTTTATTAGCAGTACCTTCCCAATAATGTTCATTGTGCTCCATGCTAATTGTGCTCGAGTAGTCAGCTTAAAACACATACAAGGAATAGTGCGGCAGCGTGTGATAAAATCCTGTTGGGTCTGGAAACGCCTCTATTGTGTTCGTATGCCCTGATTTGTTTTGTATTTTTGCAATCAAATTAAATGTTCCGGTATCTCTTCTTTTTCAATAGTATGTATGTCTTCTGACTTATTCGTAATTGTACTGTCTTGAATTGTGTGATAACATAACTCTTTATTTTTGCGTATGGATATGTTGCCATTTCTAGAAAAAGCTGTATAAATATTTATATAATTTTATGTTTAAATATTAACATGATTTTGCTTGTGTTTTAAGTTAAAACTGATGGTCTTGAATGAGGGCGGTATGAATTGGACTTCCCACATCCAAATTACAAGTCTAGGTTTATGTTATGAATGGATCTGATCTGTATTATCTGATCACATGGACTTCTCCAGTTGCGGACTCCGAGTAAATATAGCAGGCATAAGCATACATAATGAAATAATATCGATGATATAAATAAGATGAAAAATGCCGTCTCCACCTTTGGTAGCTTCAAAGCTCCTGGTCCACGCGGTATATTTGGAGCACTTTACTACAATATGCAGGTCCGCTGTTATACGACAAGCTATTATATTTCTGTTTTCTGCATGCTTTTCGCGCAGACACATCTCACGGCAGTAGAGAATTTGAAGTGTTGCGTACATTCCAAAACTTGCTAAGAACACTTTTGATGATCCAAAATTCTGACCTATCTGTCTCTTCTCTTTTGTTCTAAAATAGCTATGGAAGCTAATAGACAGATATTTGCGGGATACATGTAGCATTGAGGAAAAGATCAATCATTAAACAGCATCATGATTCCTGTCATGAAGTATGCTTATCCCATAAAGGATAGACTGGGTGTAGAACAACATGGAGTCTGTCTACTCTGTTTGTTACATAAATTGGTGACGTATGGATTCACGTGACTGACTAGGTACTATAGCTTTTTCTGTATTGTACTTGTCAGGTCAGGATATATATGTTTAGGTAGCCTAGAACCATGCTTTCAGGCTGAAGTCTATGTTATACATGCATATGCACGGTCAATTATGAAATCAGGTTGCATGAATGAAAATATTTGCATCTACAGTGACAGCAAATCTACATTCTTGGCGCTACCATCGCCAACAGTCATCTGTAAATTAGTAATTTCCTGCAATGAAACTATTAAGACGCTTTGTGATTATCACAATAAAGTAACTCTAAGATGGATACCAGGACATTCTGCTTTTTATGGGAACGAGAGATCGGACCAACTTTGGTGGCTTTGAGCCCTGTCTTTCACTCTACGCTGAGTTCGCTACGTCTGAAGTAATAAAATGGGCTGCTAGAGAGCTCTCCGCCCTGTGGAAATCCACAGGGTGTTGCAGTCGGCTGAGGGCCATCTATACCAGGAGTGACAAATCCTGGCAGAGCTACTTATGTAGACTCAACAATTCCAGATTCAACTCGGCTGTTTCGCTGCACACTGGACATAATCATTTGAACTTCCATCGTTTCAAGCTGGGAATGGTTCAAAGCAGTCTTTCTGAGAGTTGTAATATAGAAGACTTGTCACAATACGTTGCTTTCAACTGCAACAGTGTGACTGAAGTTACGAAGCATAAATATCGTCAGGATTCTTTGGACCTGACTAGATTCCGCCAAGGCCGGATCAAGATAATAGTGAGATTTGCCGTGGATTTTGCCAAATTTTGTTTTAATTAGAACGGGATCTAGTATGGGATAGGTTTTTTGCCTACACACAGCGAATTTGCCCCCACCCTAATTTCATCTATTTATTTTTGTGTTATGAAACGGTGAATCAGCTGAATTACTGTCATACATTCAATTTTTACCAGGCGCATGCGTGCCAGTTGGAATGATGCAATGCTGTTGTAATACTCGGGTCGCTGCTGCACTACGCAGCTTCCAAACGCAATGCCCGTACTACCCCAGGTATCGTAATCTCAAGGGCCGACCTAAATCTCTGATTTTGGACCACATTCCGCGGTCAGACCCAAGAAGCTACGGAGCTTAGTAAGCCGTGCGCGGATCCCGTCAAATTGGTTGCTTACGTCGCCTACGTGGTACTAACTTTGAGGCCCCATAGAGTTTGGCTCCATCATCTGCTCGCAGACTAAGCTGAGCATACCGTTTTTTTCTGATACGAAATTGTCTGGAAGTCTAATCGATTACTGCTCAAATACATCGTTGGGGTTTAGTAGAATACAATGTTATTAATTCGTTTATATCAAATTTGGCCATGATCAGGGTTCATCAGTCCTTGGACGCTTAACATCGGATTATTTCGCTCTGATTAGCTACATTTCTTGGGTGGTTCTCCGAATTTTGTCCACGACGTTGGACCTTAGGAACTCCTGCGCGCATATTCAATTAGTGCTGTCGCGCTTGTTGATTTGCCAACAAAACACGCTGAGATTTGTCACGTTGGACGCAGTTCGTCGACTTGTGCGACGATTTAAAACCCCGTTTACATATCGCTACATATATCATCAGTCAACATGGTAACACGATGGGTTTTCTACGATTATTTATTGGCAAGCGAATCTATTGCACATTAGATACGTGTTAACACGATACGTTTAATCCATTCAGTTACATCAATATACATAATTATTTGTGTAATGATGTATATTGATGTAAGTGAATGACAGCGGTACAATTAACATAGAATGAGCACGTATTTCACATAAGTGAATTTGGATCAAGTCGCACCACGGGTCAATGCCTTCCTGATTGAACGTCCACAGCCGTGCTAGACCAAAAACGTACCACTTATACACTCAAGTGACGACTGCGCTTAAATTACTAAATAGATAAAGCGATCGAACACTAATCGGCACAGCAAACAAGGCACCAAAAGCTAAATGATCGGTCAATAATGTCATTTGGCCGGTTCTGGTAAGCTGAAGGCTAACGGAAACTAGGGGACAAACATAAGTGGCAGCACATAAAAATATGTGTAACAGATCCTTACGGATCGTTACGAGGTGGATAATCCTGACCACAGCCTAATGGCAAACTTTTAGCGAAAACCCATAATCTTGACCACACAGCAATGGTCAACATTTACGAAAATCCTGACCACATCCCAATGGTCGACATTTTTCGAACACAAATAATCCTGACCACATCCCAATGGTCAACATTTTTTCGAACACAAATAATCCTGACCACACCCCAATGGTTAACATTTTCGAACAAAAATTTAATTCTGACCACATTACAATGGTCAACATTTTTTCGACCAGCAATAATTATGTCCACAGTATAATGGACAACATTTTTCCGAGTACCAAAAAATCCTGTCCACAGTGTAATGGACAACATTTTTCCGAGTACCAAAAATCCCGTCCACAGTGTAATGGACAACATTTTTTCCGAAGACAAAAAATCCTGTCCACAGTGTAATGAACAACATTTTTCCGACTATTAAAAAATTCCGTCCATAGTGTAATGGTCAACATTTGGTTGAGTTTCCCGATAATCATGACCACGTGTATAGTGGCCAACTTTTCCGCATTCCGTCCCCAGAGTCTCCCCAAACTGGTACCCCGACGGGAATTGCCCAAAAGGGTACGGAACCCACCCTTGCCCCACAGTACGTACATTTATGTAAGCAGAATCAATTGATCGCGAGCAAATTTATATACGAATTGAGTTTCTCTATGTACACACATCGACCGTAAAACCCTGTTGTCACCTCACATATAAATCGCCTGATTGGCACAAACCCACGAACTACCGTATATACGTAAATCAGCAATCGAAATAACTCGCCAGATCAATATGGGTATGTAAGTACGTAATCACAATGAATCAGAAATTATCAGGTAAATACGTAGGTAATTGTAACAGAACTGAAAGCAAAGTATATACGTACGTAATTGGAACAAACTCAATCGCACCATTTATATCGGTATATAGGTAAACGGAATAATTAGGTTCAAAGAGTCCTGCTATGTAACCGACTCGTATATTTTAGTATTTTGGCTTGCACCGCCGACATGTTTTGATCAAGATGGGTATTACCGTTGCCATTTCAGGAAAGTAATAATTGCTGAAGAACCGTAATCGTTTGTGCAGATGTCTATATTCAGCTATATATACATATTGATTGTAGTGCCCCAATGGCACGCTTTGGTACATATATGTTAGCATTTGCATCACTTTTCTATAGTATCATTGGCCATAAAGGCACCCTATATGTATATTTGAATTACGTATCCTTACCATCGTAATTGTTATTCGTTTGATGGCCATAAAGGCACGTTTTGACATATATGACCATAATTGTATCTTACGATTGTGTACCATGGAATTGATGTTATTACTCGTACGTATTTTAGGTACACGAATTTGCTGTCGGATCGGGATAGCATTTGTTAATTACTTACGTACATGGTTGTTATATCCATACATATATATATTCGTACCGTTTGTTGGACAGTAGGAGGCCATAAAAGCGCCGCCCTATTGTCACTATGGCATGTTACTTTATGATCATTTCGTGTTGTATTTATGTCATGATTGTACTGTTATATTTGACTGGTCAGGCCATAAAAGCGCCTTTGTTTGGCCAGGAATTTATGTATACCGTTTGCCGTACTTTGCCGTTATTTTTTGTGAATTTTAGGCTGGAAGTATGACCAGAGGAGTGTAAAGTATTTAACGTGTTTTTAGCAGGGATTATAGGGAATTTTCACGCACATAAACTGATGTTTTATAGGTACAGAACTTGAGTATGGCGAGCCCTTGCCATACTCGATTTGTAGAGAATTTTAGGACGGTACGACTCCCCCGCTGAACCCAGAATAAGAGACTACGTAGGAATTGCCCTACCCCGAGCGGTAGGACCCCAAAACGGGTTGCAAATTTTCTTAGGAGATAGTGGCCGTGACGGATTCCCGTCACGACCGTCCTCATGAATGAGGACTACAAAAATATGACTGTTTGCTCGAAAGCAAACAGCAATTGAGGAAATTGTCTGGAAATTATGAGTTCAACGAGAAAGTATAAAGTTTACCAGTGCTCGTTACACTGGTAAGTTGTACAACTTTACAAAATATTCTCTACCAGCGTTCAATTTCGCTGGTTGAGATAAGCAACAAAAGTCGAAATTTATGAAAATTTATGAAATTTAAAGACCGAAAATATCGGCTCCGGTCCATAGCTCCGGAACCGTGGAGAAATTGAAAATTTTATGCTCAACATTTATTATAGAGAATTTTGCGGTTTTCGAATGAGAGCGGTTTCGTGGAAATCCGACCCGGGTCCACGGACTTAGGGATGAATAAACATTTACGAAGTCGGTAGAATACGTTTAGCCAAGCAACTCCACGAATTTTAGTCATAAAGCTATAGGCGTGGCATCATTGGAATCCCCAGACCCGAGGCTTTAATTTAAGCCCGGACGGGTCTCGCTGCGCCCACTTTTGGGTACCCCATAAGGAAATTTCAAAATAACGCCCCGACCGGCGTGTCACCCCTCATTAGATTCCCCGTATCAAGACGAATCCAAAACTGTATCAAACGTCCCAGAAAAGTCTACCCCGAACTCAGGGGAACCGTTTAAACACCCCGATTTTTGAAAATTTTGGCATGGACCCTCCCCCGAAAGTTAATTTTCCCCCTGTAGACCGAATACGGTCCTGTTACATATCGTTTTGTTCGGTCGGACATGCTGAGTCCGAATCCGAACTTTCTATGGCGCTTTGGCCATCTTCAGAGGGACTGTGCCCTCTTTTCTCCTCTTTTTGCTGTCTCTTTTTCCTTTTGTTTACTTAAGCCGCATCTTCTTCTTAATCGGTAGGTCCCAAACGTACGAGCACGCAGTTTCAATAATAAATTTATATCGGCAGTGAACTCTTTAATAGGAACTTTATACTAACAATGGTTGTATGTAGCAGGTTGACGAGGTCGCAGTAATTTCAGCTACTAGGTAAATGCTGCTAACTCCAAAGCCTCGCCGATTTATATTAAACTAATGTAAACTTTATATGCAGTTGGTGGTACGAAAAGTTCTTATCAGTGAAACTTTGATATAGAAGTAATATATAGCTTATATAAAAGCAGCACTTTAATTTCGGCATTGACCGGACCACTGGGCACTGAAGCGGGTGAGTAAATATTATTGGAGTCGGCGACTTAATATAAATTTAATCTATGGACTGATGGAAACTTTATAGTCAGCCGATGTAGATTTGATATTGCATTTGGTGTGCGGACTTGGATTATTCTTGTGGGGATGTATTGGCCATTTTATTTAGAGCTTAACGGTTATTTAAAGTTTCTAGAAAATTCGCATTAAGTTTAGGAGTTCATATGAAGTTTTATTGTAAACAAAGTAATAAATCTTATAAATTATATAAAATTTTATAAGAAAATCGGTCCGAAATTTCCGAAAATATGATCGGAATTCGGCCCATAAGACTGTTTGCTTAATTGGGCAACATTAAATCAGAAATCGGACGAAAAGTGCTGAATAAGCACTCTAACCGTCCGATACATTTAAAAATTCAAAATTTCAAATCGGAGTATAAAAGCAGAGTCGCAAAGACTCACCAGAGTTCAGTATGACCGGCTCTGGCGCTCTTCAACAGCTTGTATTTGTGTTCACTTGTCGTTTACGGCTTTTACTCGGTTTTTGATTTAACTTTGCGGATGGATGGATGGACGCGCGCGATGGACGACGACCGTTGGAACGAAGGACTGTAAGTGTGGACAGGGAGGCAGTTAGGGTTATCGCACAGACCTGATAAGTAGGAACAAAATTGTTAGTTAGCCCGCAGGGCCGAATAACGTAAGGATGGGCGTATTACTGTATAGTATCCTGTCTCCCCTGTCCACGCTTCCCTTTTTACATGATAGCATTGCCCGTCCTAGCTTGTCCCATGGATCCGCTGTTATTGAAGGCTATCTACGATGAAATCTAAACCCCGAAGTCATACTGGACCTCCCTCGGTCAATGAGTTAGGATACACATAGACGCGACACTCGCGTTGAGATCGAGTTTACATGATTCACTGAGTCGAGTTAGGAGCAAGGAAAATTTTCCCTGAGCTGACCGAGGTTAAACAAACGTTTTACATGAAAGCATATTGGCTAAATCAGTCGCCTCGACTAGTACTCCGAAGCATCCACGGTCATACTTGGACATGCACATTTTATCTAAGACTTGATTGAGCTGGCTTTCAAGATTTCAAGTGTTTTTTACGATTTCTCTGGACGAGAGCATGTACAGTTGTTTTATTAGGAACTAACTGGTATTTATGGATCGATTTCTGTAATGAACCTGGCACAATGTTGTTAACAGGATAGATAGCGTCAGCGGCAACGTCCGATTGTTCAAATTTCTTGTTGAAGCTTAATTAGATGCCTTGATATATCGCCCCGTGAGCGAGACGACTCACTTAAGTTGGAAAGTCGGTGCTTCTAACGAACTGTTGCTGGGAGCGAATTAAAATTCTATCCGGATCCCGAAGAGGATCCGAGCTTTTTAATTAATAAGTAAAATGTTCGAACATCATATCGGAATCCTAAACCCGACGGCCCTGAACGAGCCTAACCTAACCAAAGTACAAAAATGGAGTCTAAAACTAAAATATTCTAAGAACCCCCCAAGAATATTGCTGAAACTTGCGCTGTTTCTTCGTAGGGATGGCCGCAATTGGAAATCGCCCTGAAACTTGACATTATCCGGTAGGAATCATAAACCCGATGGCCTGGAAACGGCCTGACCCTGTCAAAATGTGGAAACATAGTCAAAATTAAAATATTTACGGATTCCCTCCAGGAATCTCGGTGAAACTCTCGCAGTTTCTTCGCAAGTA
>JASANE010009619.1:0-51436 GCA_030248225.1 Trileptium ribeirensis | reverse complement strand
ATATCATAAATTGACAATCAACAACAGGATTCAATTTCGCACAAAACTGTGTTTCCTATTTTTATAACAGGATAACAAGTGAAAAAACTAACAGTGAAATTTGACTGTTTTTCCATTGTTCCCGTTTTTTCCATTTTTCGGAAAAAACCGGTTTTTTCCTAGTCCGACTTTTTCCCGGAAAAAACCAACCCTGATACAGCGGCTAAAATTTCCAAACCATTATTATGCGTAGACCAATCAATTTTAATTGCAACAGTAACAAATAAATGAATTTGCAATTATTTTCACTCAGCGTATATTTTTTCCTAAATTCTAAAACATAAAACGAGCATAACTATAAAAGTTACAATTGTGTTTGCATACAACGCTGATCAATACTGCTCGCAGCTTTAATAGTGAAACAAAAGTGGTCATATACAATTAAGGGTGCTATATCGGCGTTTTGTAACATGAAAGCGTCTTTCGTGTTATTTCTAGCTGCTGGACTTATTGAAATAATGTGTCAATTGTTAGATACACAGCAGAGATGTAGACTAGATAGCTTTACAACGTTAAGGTTATATTCGTACATAGAACCCTTTAGCCGTGAGTGTGAAAAAAAGCGTGCATTGGATTAGGTTGCTGAGGGATGATCATGCCTTCAATAGAATTGCTGCATAGTGTATAATGTAATGAACTATATATGTAATGTGCTTCAATTTCTTGCAAGCACGTACATCATATTTATATATATCGCAGATCATATTTACATGTACAAAAACACAATTATTCTTGGAGAACCTTTAAGAAATATAAGCATCAATTACAACATGGTGTAGCTATGCGCTGTATATATATAGCTGTCGGTTAAGGGTTCTATGTACGAATTTTTTTGGGTTGCCATTAAGGGTTGCCCCTTCCCTCAAGCCATATTTATGCGCGCCGAAAATTTTAGCAAATATTGAGGTAAAACCTGCAAAAATTGGGGGGAAAATAGGCAAAGAGCGAGAACAGTACCCCCGACGACCTGCCGTCCGTCTAACACTATGCCGACGTACATTCGACACATATATAGGTATTCGGCATGTGGTCCACTTAATTCAACCAGTAAAAAAATAAAAATCACGACAGCTCACTTTATTGGGTGAATTAATGTAGTAATTCACTATCCGCGTATCTGATTAACTACGCGGTTCCAGCCACTGCTTTTGGTAGTTCTAGTAAACCGCAGTACCTACTAAAATTTACGTATCATCAACGTTCAAATTAGGTAAATCTGTACATAAGGTTCGCAGGTTGCAACGGCGTCGAGATAGAAACTTCTTCCGGCCTACCGTACAGTACTGAGCGCTGCCAGACATGCACATGGCGGCCAAAGCATATGGTATGAAGAACAACATATATATATAAGGTCGAATGCTTTCACGGATTGAGCTATGTGGCCAGAAGATAAGAATACAAATTTGGACATAGAAAAGGAAAAGGTTTAATTATAAAAAATATATGTTATACTAACATATATATTTCTATAATGGTACCATAGAATATATACAAGGTACCAACGCTACTACGCAACATGTAAAATGTATATGTTTATTCATGTAAAATGTTGGGACAAGGTTCAACATTTAAGTTAATGGTCACGACGTGTTTAGAAATATGTTTTAATTCTAATGCCACTGTCACAAGTTTTTTCGTAACTATAACTGTTATAATAGTCACAACAAGACATGCCGACAGAACTTATATTAGTGGCCCTTAGGGTCTTGTTTTATGTAGGAACATATCAATACACAACATGGTTGTGGTTTGGCATTATCTTAGAGTTATAGGGGTTTAAAATAATTAAACATGGTAATTTTTGATATTGCATTTCGTCTATGCAGGGTAGTATTGGGCGACGGTCGTGAAAGCCTCGGTCTGTCGGTCGAATATTCTTGTGCCGCCGCACAGCAGCTGAGCATTCGGCCGAGCAGCTAAGCCACCAGCCGGCCGCTGAGGCCTGGCCGGTCGGTCGTTGTGACGACGGCAGGCCGCTGAGCTGCCAGCCAGCCATTTACCTTCAAACCAGGCCGTAGCTCAGCACTATTTCGGAGCCATTATATGTATGCCTTAATAACAGATAATTATGATAATGATACTGTATAGTGATACTGTATCATGATAATTATGTTGCATCGTTATAGCTTGTATTATATATAGTATCAAAATATATTTTTTGAAAATCATGTCGGTTTGTTAAATTCTGGAGACTAGCCTGCGTTTGATATATATCTTCAGTTCTTTCTCCAATGCTTTGGCAGTCGGCATATGTTTTTCGAGTCATATGCCTAATAACAGATAATTATGTTGCATACTGTATCATGACAATTATGTTGCATCATTATAGCTTGTATTATATATAGTATCAAAATATATTTTTGAAAATCAAGTCGGTTTGTTAAATTCTGGAGACTAGCCTGCCCTTGATATATCTCTTCATTTCTTTCTCCAATACTTTGGTAGTCGGCATATGTTTTTGCTACTATTATTACGGCTAGAGTTACGAAAAAACTTGTGTGACAGTGGTGTTAGCATTAAAACATACCTATTTATAAACACGTAGTGACCATTAACTTAAATTTTGAACCTTGTTCCAAAATTTTACATGAATAAACATATGTATTTTAATGTTACATAGTAGCATTGGTACCTTGTATTATTGCTTTACAAGGTCATGAGGTGAAGTTTAGATTCATGGCTAAAATTTGGGTGAAATATATAATGATGAAGCTTAGGTCACATTGCCAATCATTTGTTACCATTGGCATCAAATAGTTTACTGATAAATCATAATTCAATATATAAAACAGGTGAAAATTTTGACTTCAAGCTCGGCTCGGCTGTAGAGCCGAGCCTGCCATGTGTGACCAGCCAAGCCAAGCCTAGCATATCTGGGAAGGCTGGGATCGACTCACAAAAACACTTTCCTAGAACAACAAACATGATCAAAACACGTTATGTGTAGCACAATATACCGCCAAAAGCAGAAAAAAGCCACGTTTTTATCGGCTCGACTGTATACTTTTCAACACTTGGCGGTTTGTATTTGACCCTCTCATATTTATGGATCAAGCCGAACTGAGCCTAGCAGGTCACTGTTCATGAATAGCGTAACCTGACTGATCCTGGCTACATCGAGAGCAGAGCAGAGCAGACATGGATCAGGAAAAGCCGAATCGAGCCAGACAATTATAGCTCGTTCTCACCCATAAAATATAATATGGATATTTTATAATACAGTATCTAGTTATACATACAGTGTGTGTGCTAACCATACATGACCGAGGTCAGAATCCCATTGTGGGAGGGTAGACGGGTCCTTGGGGATGCCTTTTGATTTCAACGGGAGAAGGTCAGCCGTTCAGGGAATTGGGCGACTTGCCCAAGTGGAAGGCAGTTGCCAAACCATCGTGGGGGGGGGGGTTTCGAGCGTCAGCGGGAACCCTTATCGCTCCTGTAAGTATATATACCACTAAACCTGTTTGTCGCAAATACAAAACATTAGTTATTTCCAATAACATCTACAAGACAAGCTAAAGAGTAAATTTATTTGTTAACGTAATTCAATATAAGCCAATAAATATTCCTTAGTCTATCCTAGGTTATGACCAAAAACAATCGGAGGCTGAGAGGCTCAGTAATTGAAGAGTTTTTGGCCATAACGTAGGACCCTTTTACCGGATCTTGTTAAAAATAACACCATTCGATTCAGCCGCGTCGAATGGGTGGGTAAAAATCCAATTTTTAAGAAATTTATTCTTGGGTTCCTTGGGACACAAAAATATCGAAAATTTTAAAAAGTCGATTGCTTGTTGAAATGATCAGGGGAGGTCTCGAGGATCACAAAAATTTCCAGAATGACCATTTTTGGGCAAACGCGGAGTGGGGGATAACGGAAAAGAACCAAAAGTTGTACCTTCCAAGTTATTGAAGCACCGGTTTTTAAAAATAACACAACTTTTAAAAATGCAACACCGTCGGCAGGAAATATGACAGGGACACTGTCGTATACGTATAATTACAGTTGGGATTACCCTTGGTAATACCAGACATCAATTCGGCAAAAGTAATTACGACCCCTAATAGTTCCTGAATCGAGATGGAAATATCGGTTGTAAGCGTGCGTAGCCACTACCTAGAAACCATTATATTTCGATACTACAACGAGCAACACACCATGAAACGTGCCAAAGAAACTGATAGCAGTTTGTGCTAGACTCTGTTGTTAGGTTACCGATTATTTGGCTCCACGTTTTTGCAGTATAAATGTGACACGAACCGAGGACTTCATCAGATTACGTAATTCCACTGCGTCGCGCCTTTGAACTCGGCCGCGTTGATTCTTAAACACTGACGTAGTTTACATCCACATAAACTTCAAATATATATATATATAATTGTCAATTTTATATACAGTAGGTACTTTTCGCTCTCTGTTATATTACAGCATAGCATATTAAATTTATTAATATAAATGACTATATATAACAGCAAATTTACAGTTTGGCCATACGTAAATCACGTACAACTGGTACTGAACGACAGATGATGACTTGTCAATGTTATTGCATGCTCGTCTAACACAGCCAAGTTTGGTATACACTACAGGAGAAAATTTCCGGCGCAGCACCCCCCCTCAGCTGGCGGGCCAGGCTGGTTAACACCTGATTACGAACGGCCAGGCCGAAATGTTGCAGATCGGTGCCGGTCGACCCCGAATCCCAACTGGCCGGGTCTGGCCGAAAAAATCTTTATATCGCCTGTATCCTTTATATTGAGATTGCTTACACCCGATTACAAATGAGCCGGGGTTAAATTTTGCAGCTTCAGGACGGGCCAACCTCGATTTCCAACGAGTCGGGCCGAAATTTTGCAGTTTCAGGAGGGGCCCTAGCATGATTTTCAAAGACAAAAGTCGGTCGAAAAATTTCAGCCCGTTTATCTCTAATACACACCTCATTTTATGTACATTTACACTTTATAATTATGCATATATATATTGAACGAAAATATGTCAACACTATATCGTACATATTTGTTATAAATTACTTGGTAATGAATAAAAATAAAACATAAATGCATTTGTTATAACTCCTCAATAATTTAAAAAATAAGAACACTACAGAATCCGCATTAATATTTGTTTTGACAATAATTATTTCCCCGTGGCATTCATAGTGGGTAAATTTTTTGTTTTTGGTGATACTCCGCTTGACCAAACCTTTGCAAGTAATTTCATAAGTTTTGAACTATAGCTCAATAACTGTTATCCCTTTAGCTTCGCTTGCATTGCTGTATATATTATAACGGTAGCATTTTTTCAGCTTTAGTCATACGTCATGCCTCATAAAAGGGATGTGACATTTAGTTTCATTATCAGCATGAGAAGGATGGTCGTGAAATGCAGCGTGTTACAGTAGACTGTGGTCGGCTATTGGCTAATGTACTTCCAGCATTTATATAAATATTTAGATATATACGGCATAGCTATATATAACACATATTCAGTATTCGAACCTCGAATATCTCAAGATATTCGCTTATTTTAATGAGTTTCATAAAAACTGAAAATTGCTGCTACATTTTTCTTGAGGAAAAATCAATCCACCTAAATTCATTTTTGACATTGAACAAAAATTCAAGCACATTAATTTCTAAGTTTATATCTCAATATAACGGATTGCACAACATTGCACATGGCTTATGGATTACTGGCTGACTACCTAGATTTCTCAACTGAAGAAAGTATTTTCTCTATTTTAAGTACATTGCCAGTGTAGCAGCCCGGTTTCCGAATTGTGGTAATGATCCCTACTGAGCCTTTAACGGGAACCTTTGCCCATAAAATACGACCATTAGCCCATTATACCGATCCCGATGTTCTTTGATTGAGAACGAAAAATGCAGATTACAAAATTTGATCGTATTCCGATATCAAATTGAAAAATGAAAGTTTGGTGGTGCACTGACTGCTAACAAATTGACTTGAAGCTGTTTTCGCCGATATAGTTTTAGAATAAACAAAGATTCCTTTACCTACAACATACATTTTGGGTATACCCCCTCCCCTTCCTCGAGGTTTCACATAACGCTAAATCTCCAGGTCCTAATTCTGGGATACTTCCAGAATTACCGAGAAACAATTTGCGGTGGCCCTGCATCATAACATGACCAATCCGATTTGTACACCTACCTATGTATGATCGATAGTAAACCAACGCAACATTACTTTTAGTATTATTACAATGTCAGAAATGATTGTGTCGTGTGTTAAAGACAGCGCTTGATCCGAACAATGGTGACAGTGTAACATATATACTAAAAACTTATCTGTGGGTGGCTCATACACGGAATGCAATAAGATACACAAATCTGTCGAACAGTTGTGTGGTGTGTTAAGACAGCGGTTGATTCGAGCAATATGGTTGTAGTGTAATAAATATTATACACCAAAAACTTATCTGTGGGTGGGTTATACACGGAATGAATAAAAGACAAAATCTGTGGAACAGTAAGGAGAAATTCTATAATTCGCTGCTTACACCGCGGAACTTTTGTACTGTACAAGCTTACACATATTTTGGTTTTTTAGCAAGTTTCTTAGTTTTCTTGAATCACACACAATACAGTAGCAGCCAGAAATAAATACAAGCGAAAACGAACTAAATCGAAATCACAATAGACCGAAATTTTGTTTAATTGCAATAAATCGAAATCCTTCGAAATTTCCTTTAATCAATATCTTATAAATTTGAAATGTATGTTATCAGGCCAAAATCAAAATCGATCAAAATTTTGTGCAACTGAAATTAATCAAAATTGCGTTTATTCGAAAACGACGGAAATTTGGTTTAATCGAAATCGATCAAAACTGCGCTTATTCGAAATCGATGGAAGTTTGGTTTAATAAAAACGACCAAAATTCTGTTTAATCTAAATCTCAATCGAAATTTCGATCAATTATTTCTGTATATTGCCATCTAGGTATGTTTCTTGATTACTCACTCAGGACAAAGTTCGCCAACTTTGAAAATACAGAATTGAATTTGATATCAATCTTAAATCAGTTCGACGGGCTGGTTGAAGAAAGGCCGATTTCGACTATAGTGCAATTTTTTAATTTTTTCATGGATGGATTCGAATTTTCCTATATTATTTTCTAAAATTAAATTGTGCTATTAAGATTTTCACAGTTACTGCGAAAGTCACAGTCACAGTTACTTCATTATATTTACATTAAAAATATCGCTTATAAATAATATGTGCTAAACCCTGCTACAGCTATGTAATATGCTTCCGACGTTCCGTACCCTACGGTACTCCACACAGTTTACCGCTGCTCAGTCGCAACTTGGGTTTTGGAAAATAAAATTTTACTTTGAAATTTCAATTAGTTTGCTCGAAAAGGCAATAGTCAACTAATGGTGAGTACTAACCTATTAAAAAGAAAGTAATGGCGTGTAATTTCTGTACCGGTCGCTTTATACCATCGAGTCAGGGAGGATAACGAAATTTTAGGAAAATCTTTTATTAGTACAAGAAAAACGTGAGAAATTTATGGTCTCGTAGTCTTGTATTGACTGGTACCAAAATTAATACTGCAAAATTCAAAATTAAAAAAGTCGGGCTTGATTTTACTCGTGACATTAACTAGCCGGGTGCCAAACATATTGTAAATATAAAAGAATTCTTGATCATATGTAAATGTGCAAATTGCTCATTTGAGTTGGAAAATCATGCGATTGTACGCTGTTTTCGGAAGTGATTGCGACAAAAGTTTGACTAGCGTCTTTGAAGCGAGAACTATTTTGTTATATAAAAGACATTTTTTCTACAATATAGATGTGGTGCAAATAATATGGAACATTAATGTACCGAGTAACCCAACGCAATATAAAACTGAATTAGTTAACCATATGCTAAATTTATGTATTTCATATTTATTTTTATTTTAGACGAGCAAGACACATTAATAAATTATTTAATTATAATCACATAGTACTCTACAAAGTTTTCTTGAAGTGAGTTAGATATGTCGGATTCATCTGAAATGGAGTAAAATACGCTTTTAAACTGCTCTTTATGCACAGCGGCAATTATAGTGCTACAGTAAATGACGGTCGCATTTCGAGCGAGCGAGTTCGGGCGAGTCGTGAGCGAGCGGCTCGCTCGAGATTTCGCAACTATTTCAATTAATAGAAAATTCTATTTTTAGAACAAATTTATTTCGAGGGAGTCTCGAGCGAGTGTCGAGCGAGCGACAGTCATTTTTGGCGGGTACTGTACTTATTAAACATAAAATTCATTTTTGAAAAACACATTTTGTCTGAAACCTTTTGTAACACGTCTATTGGCGTAATTTCAATTATTATCGGTATGAAGAACCAACATTAATGCAGCGAGTACAAGATTGTTAAACGTCAACCTATTATGCCACAGTAATCCCAGTTTTACCATAAGTATGTTTACAATTTCAACATCATAATGTGCCGCAAAATTTTTTAATATCAGGCTCCAGCTCTTTCTATATTGAAGTACTATTGTTATTAAAATTAAACAGTTTTGCTGAATTATGGTCCATGAGTATGAAGGTCATAAGTTCAATTATTGAACTACAAGTTCCCACAAAAATTGAAATTCGCATGGCCTAAAACTAAATTATACAACTGTAGCCGCAATACGAATAATACATAATATTTCACACACTTTTCAATCCACAAAGTTGTCTAAAAGTCTTTGTTATCTACAAACAGTGTAATGCCAAAATCAATTTTTAGACGATTTAAAAATTCTAGTAACATGTTGCTCATTACACTATTACTCGAGCTGAACTAAATTTTGGTTATCGCCTTCATGCATGTACGATTGTAGTCCATTTCATATATAAACATAAGATTCCTCGCAGCAGTGGATCCAAGCTGGATCGCTTAACTACGAAAGGCATGGTGAAAAGTAGTTTAGGAGCCGTTGCTCGCATGTCTGGGCTTTTCCGTAAAGCGAGCGATCACAAATATGGTAGTATTTTTTCAATACAAACAGAGTTAACGTTATGTACATAGCAGCTTCTCAATAACGGCATCAAATGGGTGAAGCTGAATTTTAAATTAATTTCGGATTATATATTTCAACCTGCTCTCCCATTGTATTGTTGTCCTGTCCAAGTAGTATGTGCCTTATATACGTACATCCACGTTATTCTGTATTTCCAGCAATATTAACAAACTTGAAAATAATTTTTACCACTTAGTCGACCGTAGAAGCAATTTTTCGTCTACTTTAATGCGTGACTAAAAACTTATTTATGATCTATATTTATATTTGTGACAATTCTGTTCTATTTTGAAAAAATTGCGTACCACACAGTTTCTACTGAGCCGAAAATAAAGACTTTAATTGTTCGGAACATCATAATTCCTCGCAAAGCAAATTTTACCGATTTTGAATTAATAAGAATGTCTTTGCGCACTGATAGCTGATACACTATTAGACCTTGTTGTTTATGCCTGCATTATTGCACTACATTTTTGTTCGCAAATACAGGCGCACCATAACAAGAAAACTAATGATGTCATGGAATTGGCAATCCTGCTCATAGCAAACCGCTATTTCTGGGGTACCAATGAAACGATTTCGAGTTCCTATACTTCCTAACAATGGACATAGATTCTACTTCGAGTTTTAAAAAGGACAAGCGGTGTCTTATTTAGTCTAGTCGCATATAGACAATAATGTTAAAGCTTCTACTACGCCTAGGTATGTATTCGCTCTGGCGAGCACTGCACAGCGTAATATTTATGCAGTGGTATAATTACATATACTTATATTAAGTTTTAAAAAGGTTTTTGCAGAAGGTTGTAACACTCGGTTATACCCACGCTCATTTCTCGAATTGTTCGCAAACATTGCTGAACACTAGTTCGCGAAATACATGCGAATAGCAATTATTGAACCACTGTTAATTTTTCGCGAATGTTTTGCGAAAAATTTGCTTGCATTTTTGGGCGTGACTATACTTTAGCTTATCTGACGAGCTGGTCGCTTTTGTCTTCCGACCCAAAGATTAAAGGGAGTACATTGGATTCGATTAGACTTGAGTAACGGTGTGATAGTTTTGCACAGGTCCAATAGTAGGACCCTTTGCATCACCGTGTTCTAATTCTTATAAACCTAGATCAAACCTCTGAGTTGCAACGCAAAAACCTATTAATTTACATACTCAAACACATAGTCCTACCATTAGTAACTGCTAGTTGTTGAGCACCTAAGAACTTTTGCCTAGCTTCACCCTATTTTTACATCTCAAAACAAAGTGTTCAGACGTTTCAGCTTCCTGACGACAGTATTCGCAGAGACTAATTTCTTTCAGTTTTATAACCTTAAGATTGGCATTTAAAAGATTATGCCCAGTTAAAACATGTATAGCAATGTGCAGTCTATCTTTGCTAAGCTTCCATAAGAAGCGAGATATATAAAAGGAGTACCCTATATATTCTTTTACGTAATCGATTGCCATCCCAACGTTCCTTGATTGTTATCAAACGCCCCTTCCCTATACACCAAATCACCATATATGCTAAGCTGAAGTACATGAGTATTTACGATCTAGTGTCATACTCTTCAACAAAAATGTTTTTATACACTCTTGTTTGATAAAAACATAACAGTATTCAGCGTTTGAACGAAATAATAGTATGTTGTTACAAATTTCGGTTCCACCAAATATTGGTAAATGAGTGACATAATCTCTGCTCGACGGTGGTGTTATAGCAACACTGCCGTGCAATCGGAAGAAACCTGAGCTAAGAAATATTTTTGTGCTTTTATTATTTTTCACGCATATCGACGCAGACCGCTTCGGTTTAGGAAGCACATATTAAAAGGTTTTAACCTGATGGAGACAGTTCATTATTATATAAATATATTGTCAAAATACGGTAAATCCGCGGCCATCAAATTAAATTTTTACGCAAATCGGGTTAAGAAAACATCATTTGCTTCCAATATAAGAGGATTTAGTGATTCGGTATATTACAGAAGATACATGTTATATAAAAATTGCACATAGGTCAGTTACAGCATGGTCAATGCCTGTGAACCAGGAAAATAAGTTATGTACAAAAAATTGGATACTGAAACAGTAACTTTAATCCTAGTGATGTTGGTCGCTCAAATACGTCAAGCAAATTAAACCCATTATTTGTGGAAATCTCACCTATTCCAAAATAGATAGGCCCAATTTAACTTGGTGTTCGTGTTTTCGGTTAAATTTGACCATCTGTCATTTCATTGTTATGAGACGAATTTTCGTTCGTAGTAGATCGACTTTTCTCATCTGCAACCATACTAGGAATTATTCTTAAAACTAGTAGCAATATAATACAGTAGTTATAGTTTCGTTGCTTTGGTGAGGAAGAATGCGATAGTTTGGTTCGCTGTTTTAGATGTCAAATTATTAATAGGCAACAAATGCAACAACTAGAAAATCAGTACGATATACAACAAACCTATATTACCCACATACCTGTTCCAAACGGTTATGTCTAATCTATTTACGTACATTGCAGATAGTCTGCTCAGCGGCAGGGATGAAAGATAAAGTACTCAAGCTACATGCCACGTCATATTCTCTCAATAGTATTAGTAATTTAAGCGACTAGTAGTATTAAGTGACTACAATATTCGCATAGCACTATTTGCATAGTAAAGTGAAAACCACACTCAAGGCCGTCATTTCATTTATTAGTTTGATATCGTTACCAATTTACCATTCCGTCGAAAATTGTGTTCCGCTAACGGTCTCAAATGCCGCTTGAGGTTCGAAAAATCAAGTCGCCGCACAAACATATGTACATTTTTACAGTTTAACTTCCTTTCACAACCTGACATGTGAACAAAGTTAAATACTTTTTGTACCATATTTTCACCTTATAAGATGTTTATTGCAACTACATGCATATTTGACCCATTCAGAAAGCGGCGGAGGATATTCAATTTTAATTTGTTGAACATTATATTATGCTTAGCATGATAGTATAAATTCCTTTGCACTATTAGTTAACTCAAAACTATCGAACTTTAAATTGACACGCCAAAACATACAATTCTGTATATAGATATAGTCACCGCCAGAAATTAGCGCAAAATAATCGATCGATTTCGATTAAACGAAATTTCGATCGACTTCGATCGTTTTCGATCTTCGCGCAATTTGATAAATTTCAAAATTTTAAAATTTCGATTTTTTTCGACTAAGCGAAATTTCGATCGATTGCGATTAAACGAATTTTCGGTCGATTGCGATTTCGATCGTTGTCGATTGCACTTATTCTGGGCGCGACTGTATACTGGTTTCTCCATTCGTTGAAAATTTTGTAAGGGGGCGCCCATGACTCGAACTGGAGATTGTCAGATTTTGCAGGCGAACGTAAATTAGTGGGCCCCTGACTTGAACTGGAGGCGAAGTGGGGAGTGGAAAACATTTAATTAAACATTTAATACTAATCAGCGAAAACGTTAAAACTATTAATGAATGTCATTGTAAATAAAAGAGTGGTTTTCACTTTACGATGCAAATAGTGCTATGCGAATATTGTAGTCACTTAATACTACTAGTCGCTTAAATTACTGTAAATACTATTGAGAGAATATGACGTGGCATGTAGCTTGAGTACTTTATCTTTCATCCCTGCCGCTGAGCAGACTATCTGCACGTACGTAAATAGATTAGACATAACCGTTTGTAACAGGTATGTGGGTAATATAGGTTTGTTGTATATCGTACTGATTTTCTAATGGTTGCATTTGTTGCCTATTAATAATTTGACATCTAAAACAGCGAACCAAACTATCGCATTCTTCCTCACCAAAGCAACGAAACTATAACTACTGTATTATATTGCTACTAGTTTTAATAATTCCTAGTATGGTTGCAGATGAGAAAAGTCGATCTACTACGAACGAAAATTCGTCTCATAACAATGAAATGACAGATGGTCAAATCTAACCAAAACACTAACACCCAATGTTAAATTGGGCCTATCTATTTTGGAATAGGTGAGATTTCCACAAATAATGGGTTTAATTTGCTTGACGTATTTGAATAAGAGCGACGAACATCACTAGGATTAAAGTTACTGTTTCACAAATCCAATTTTTTGCACATAAATTATTTTCCTGGTTCACAGGCATTGACCATGCTGTAACTGACCTATGTGCAATTTTTATATAACATGTATCTTCTGTAATATACCGAATCACTAAATCCTCTTATATTGGAAGCAAATGATGTTTTCTTAACCCGATTTGCGTAAAAATTTAATTTGATGGCCGCGGATTTACCGTATTTTGACAATATATTTATATAATAATGAACTTGTCTCCATCAGGTTAAAACCTTTTATATATGTGCTCCCCGAAACCGAAGCGGTCTGCGTCGATATGCGTGAAAAATAATAAAAGCACAAAAATATTTCTTAGCTCAGGTTTCTTCCGATGTGCACGGCAGTGTTGCTATAACACCACCGTCGAGCAGAGATTATGTCACTCATTTACCAATATTTGGTGGAACCGAAATTTGTAACAACATACTATTATTTCGTTCAAACGCTGAATACTGTTAGTGTTTTTATCAAACAAGAGTGTATAAAAACATTTTTGTTGAAGAGTATGACATGTATTCGTAAATACTCATGTACTTCAGCTTAGCATATATGGTGATTTGGTGTATAGGGAAGGGGCGTTTGATAACAATCAAGGAACGTTGGGATGGCAATCGATTACGTAAAAGAATATATAGGTATCCTTTCATATATCTCGCTTCTTATGGAAGCTTAGCAAGAATATACTGCACATTGCTATACATGTTTTAACTGGGCATAATCTTTTAAATGCCAATCTTAAGGTTATAAAACTGAAAGAAATTAGTCTTGCGAACACCGTTCAGATACGTAACTGAACGAGTTACATACAACGTATTGCTCAAGAGCTTCCTAGGCTGGTTTGCTTCCTCAGACCTAAATCCGGCACTGGTGGTTACCGCATGGTGGAACAGTTGGGTTGTAGGAGAAATTGTGAAATGCTCAAAGATCAGGGACAATGAACAACTTTCATTTGCCAATTTTATAACGTGTGGGAGCGCGTCATTATTAAAATCATGGAATTAATTTTGTTTTCATTGCTGTATCTCTTATTTTGGTATATTTTATTCTATATTTCAACAACCATATGCTTTATAGGAATGTAGTTTTTACCATACCATATAACTTTTTGTGACGATTAATTTATGGAGTAGAATGATATATTTGTGATCACAAGTTTGAAATTCATTGGCTAAGATCCTAGTTTTAATATTTCTTTTGTAGCTATCTATTTTGTATATGATACAAATTAAAATATCAGTTGAAATGACAACCGCAAACGAAATTAACTGTTCATACATTGAAAAAAACTAAAAATCGATCAATGTATTTAGGTTAATACTACTGTAAACATAAAATGATTCCACTGAAAACCAGAGATTAAATTCAGTATTTTCTTTTAATGTAGCATAAATATTTATCGGCTATATCGTTTCATAGGCGCATCATCAAGCCTTTAAGGGTCTGCCTGTTCTATTTATTCTTATTTTTTATTTCTCAAGTGGAAATCATATTAGTTGCTTAAAAAACTCATTGCCAAACCCGTATGTAGTCAACCAAAAGGCTTGACCGGTTACCTTTCATATCCCAAGTGGGCAACCACTGGCCCCGGTTATCCCAAAACTGGTTAACCGAATTGGAAGCACTATTACTCCAAGGCTTCCCACCTATACCTTCAGGAAAATAGCCACCAGTGCCACCAACAGCAAGGTTAATTGTGAAGGAGAACGGTTTGTCAAAGGGAGCACACGGGTTTCCAGAATACTTCCACGGATTGTCAAAGTGCGAGCCAAATTGTCCACGTTGCCAAAACGATTTGCTCTCACAGTCGATATCCAGTAAGACATTATTTTCACGATCGACGTATGTTCGAATGAATTTATCAGTCCAAATTAAGCCAAAAATATGAAAGTCGTCCGAAAAATCTCCGGTGGGCAAATTGTAGGCAACATGAGCGGTTTGATACGGATCATGGGCATAGTCGGGACCAAAATGGAGCGTAGACGCAACCTGATTTCGACCTCCAGCCGAGTACGATTCAGCATTACCTCGCGATTCCACGATATCGATTTCTCCGCTTGCTGGCCAGTCACCGTATTCCTAAAAACAATTATAGCAGCTGAATTTTACCCTAAAGCTATAGCTATTAGTTATTCCTCTGATGTTACTTGATTACGAATAAACTAAGCAAATTCAGTAAGCAAAGTTGAGCTGAGTTCCCGCTGAAAGTGCTAGGAGGAATGAATGTGAAAATTTTTTTTGTATGTCGGTGTCACTCATAATACAACTTTGCTATACTTCACTTTTTGTGGGACCATTTCCTGGGTCGCTGTGGACCCGAATATTCGTCGCCGACCCTTTGCCATAAATATCGATTTTTCGAATTTCGACATGATACTGCATGTTTTAACTTTGGAACGAGTGCCCAATTTTGAACGGATATCAAGCACACCGAATACGACAGTTTTGTTATCTTGAGTACATAATGACTATATAATAACGTTCCAAGATTTTCAAAGGTTTCACCGATTTAATTCAGTACTTCATGTAAAGCACCAAGAATCGTCTATGTATAAGGTTTCGGCACGCTGGATATGATGGGATGATCGTCTAGTGTCTAGGACGAATATATTTTGCCTTATCGGAAGTATTCTTGAGTCCATGAACTTTTGAATTGTTGGACTAGATTTTGCTGAGATTTCGTACAGGAATATCACAAAGCAAAAGCTTACGTTATCACGCGGTAACATCCATATCGCAGGCCATAACCAATCGCCTCTCGGCATCCGAGCTCTAACCTCAACCCGTCCATATCGAAAACTGAAATGTTCCGTAGTCCGTAGCCTGGCACTTCGAATCGGATTAATGACGTTGCCCGACGCATGTGGATCCCGTGTGCATCCGTAGAATTGATTCATCGTACACACGTCCGCCGGTTGACCACCCCAAAAATCGACTCGCTGACGAATATCAACGGCGTTCTCGGTTAGCGTCGGCCGGATATGAAGAATTCCGTCTTCGACAAAACTGTTAGATCGATTGTTGACGTACCATTCGAATTCCCAATTTCCACCTCCGGATAGTGTTAATTCGTGTTTCCAGGTTGAAAAATTGAACGTATTAAATTCGTCAGCGAATATAAGCGTCATATTGCCTAAAAAGAATACATGATGGTAAATTATAGATTGAATTAACAGCATAGGTAAGATGTCCAGACCACTACATGTTGTTAAAAATTGCTATAATGTCACGCCGTTGAAATTTTGAATGGCTTCCAAAATGGCTTCCACAATTTTCTGCAACCATGAATCGTTCCTGCTCATATACAAGTTTCGCCTTACTAATACCTCAAGGACTTAGGAATGAAACGGTGTTTATCGGACACAAAATTAACAAAATGGCCTCCAAAATTTGTGCAACCATAAATCGTTTCTACTCAGATACAAGTTTCGCCTTACTAATACAGTCAAGGACTTAGGAATGTAACGATGTTTATCGGACACAAAATTAACAAAATGGCCTCCAAAATTTGTGCAACCATAAATCGTTTCTACTCAGATACAAGTTTCGCCTTACTAATACAGTCAAGGACTTAGGAATGTAACGATGTTTATCGGACACAAAATTAACAAAAATGGCCTCCAAAATTTGTGCAGCCATAAATCGTTTCTACTCAGATGCAAGTTTCGCCTTACTAATACAGTCAAGGACTTAGGAATGTAACGATGTTTATCGGACACAAAATTAACAAAATGGCCTCCAAAATTTGTGCAGCCATAAATCGTTTCTACTCAGATGCAAGTTTCGCCTTACTAATACAGTCAAGGACTTAGGAATGTAACGATGTTTATCGTACACAAAATTAACAAAATGGCCTCCAAAATTTGTGCAACCATAAATCGTTTCTACTCAGATACAAGTTTCGCCTTACTAATACAGTCAAGGACTTAGGAATGTAACGATGTTTATGGGACACAAAATTAACAAAATGGCCTCCAAAATTTGTGCAACCATAAATCGTTTCTACTCAGATACAAGTTTCGCCTTACTAATACAGTCAAGGACTTAGGAATGTAACGATGTTTGTCGGACACAAAATTAACAAAATGGCCTCAAAAATTGTGCAACCATAAATCGTTTCTACTCAGATACAAGTTTCGCCTTACTAATACAGTCAAGGACTTAGGAATGTAACGATGCTTATCGGACACAAAATTAACAAAATGGCCTCCAAAATTTGTGCACCAATAAATCGTTTCTACTCAGATACAAGTTTCGCCTTACTAATACAGTCAAGGACTTAGGAATGTAACGATGTTTATCGGACACAAAATTAACAAAATGGCCTCCAAAATTTGTGCAGCCATAAATCGTTTCTACTCGCCCTACTAATACAGTCAAGACACAAGAATCGAACGATGCTTATCGAACACAAAATTAACAAAATGGCCTCCAAAATTTGTGGGACCATACAATCGTTTCTACTTAAAAAAGTTTGCCTTACTAATACCTAGTCAAGGACTTAGGAATGTAACGATGTTTATCGTACACAAAATTAACAAAATGGCCTCCAAAATTTGTGAAAATCGTTTCTAATTGATAAGTTTCGCCTTACTATAAGTCAGGATTAGGAATGTACATGTTTGTCGGAAAATTAAAAAAATGGCCTCAAAAATTGTGCAACCATAAATCGTTTCTACTCAGATACAAGTTTCGCCTTACTAATACAGTCAAGGACTTAGGAATGTAACGATGCTTATCGGACACAAAATTAACAAAATGGCCTCCAAAATTTGTGCAACCATAAATCGTTTCTACTCAGATACAAGTTTCGCCTTACTAATACAGTCAAGGACTTAGGAATGTAACGATGTTTATCGGACACAAAATTAACAAAATGGCCTCCAAAATTT
Source organism: Trileptium ribeirensis (assembly GCA_030248225.1). NCBI lineage: Eukaryota > Metazoa > Nematoda > Enoplea > Enoplida > Thoracostomopsidae > Trileptium > Trileptium ribeirensis. Next base: position 33,366 of record JASANE010009619.1, on the reverse strand, counting down.
GTGCAGCCATAAATCGTTTCTACTCAGATACAAGTTTCGCCTTACTAATACAGTCAAGGACTTAGGAATGTAACGATGTTTATCGTACACAAAATTAACAAAATGGCCTCCAAAATTTGTGCAACCATAAATCGTTTCTACTCAGATACAAGTTTCGCCTTACTAATACAGTCAAGGACTTAGGAATGTAACGATGTTTATCGGACACAAAATTAACAAAATGGCCTCCAAAATTTGTGCACCCATAAATCGTTTCTACTCAGATACAAGTTTCGCCTTACAAATACAGTCAAGGACTTAGGAATGTAACGATGTTTATCGGACACAAAATTAACAAAATGGCCTCCAAAATTTGTGCAACCATAAATCGTTTCTACTCAGATACAAGTTTCGCCTTACTAATACAGTCAAGGACTTAGGAATGTAACGATGTTTATCGGACACAAACTTAACAACATGTCATCCACAATTTTTGCAGCCATGAATCGTTCCTACTCAATTATAAGGTTTGCCTTACTCAGTGTAAAATCAAAAGTTCATTATAGAAATTCGGTAGAGCAGTATGACACTCGGTAGTAGACGTGAACTTTACATTATCATGTTGTGTTGTCGTTAATATTTCGGACCTACCTCCCAATTAAAGAACCTTAGGGCATTACTCTAAACAAACATCGTTGGGTGTATTGGGGTAAGCTGAAAAATGGCAATGTCATCGGATAAACGTAAAGTAGCCGAATGTCATAGTTTTCTACATAATTTTTATTATGACTATAAAGAAGATTTCATTAGAGAAGAGTATGACACTTCCCTGCACTCTAATGTTAACCCGTGTTTGACGACGAGGGCGTTTTCGGCCTTAGCCTCCCCCACTTTTGAGGGGTCGCCATGCACAGTCCCCGCCCAGTTTTCTTGGGTGGGTCAGTTGAACCGGCAACTGCTTATAAACTGACCCGAACAGAAACTAGAGGGTCTGAGCTACCCTCCCCCCAAAAAACTGGGGGAAGGGGATCAGGCGGAAACGTCCGCGTCATCAAGCCATCAAACACGGGCTATCATTAAAGTGCAGGGAAGTGTCATACTCTTTCTCTAAAGCACTCTTACTATAACTGAGTGCTTGACGTGACCGCGACGTATCGCTGGCGGTAATTTGGGATAGCTGAAAGGTGTCACACTCATCAGTAGAGTCTACCTTCATCCACTCTTAAGGCGTGTTCACACGCTCAAACTTTTTGCTCAAATTTTGATCAATCTACCTTCATCCACTCTTAGTTTAACCGAGTATCATACTTTTCTACCAAATTTTTTATAATAAATTTTATAATAAAAGTGCGCTATATATGTCTTCACCAAGTCGTTTCTATTAACATTACTAAACCAAGTCTATAATGTGTAATTTTAAACATATTACCAGGGTTGTACGCAGTTGTGGTGGGTCCTGTCGTTGTAGACCCGGTAAATCTGGTCGTTGTACCCGCCGATGTTGTTGTTGTTGATAGAGTAGTTGAACATTTTTCGGGCATCACAAAGCAAAATCGGCAATTTTGACCTTGCCCACCGGCATTGCAACCTCGATGAGACACATCTGAAAAGCATCTAATGGGCTGTCGTGATGCGAGAAAATAGGCTGAGCAATATCAAACTGGTTATTTTGAGAAATTTTGTTCCTAGTTTTTTAGAGCAAGAAACAAGTATAGTAAGTGTAGTCATAAAATGAGTAATTTTGAGCTTGCCCTACGGCATTGCAACCTCGATGAGACACAGCTGAAAAGCATCTAATAGGCTGTCGTGATGCGAGAAAATAGGCTGAGTAATATCAAACTGGTTATTTTGAGAAATTTTCTTCCTAGTTTTTTAGAGCAAGAAACAAGTATAGTAAGTGTATTCATAAAATGAGTAATTTTGAGCTTGCCCTCCGGCATTGCAACCTCGATGAGACACAGCTGAAAAGCATCTAATAGGCTGTCGTGATGTGAGAACATAGGCTGAGCAATATCAAACTGGTTATTTTGAGAAATTTTCTTCCTAGTTTTTTAGAGCAAGAAACAAGTATAGTAAGTGTATTCATAAAATGAGTAATTTTGAGCTTGCCCTCCGGCATTGCAACCTCGATGAGACACATCTGAAAAGAATCTAATGGGCTGTCGTGATGACAGAAAATAGGCTGAGCAATATCAAACTGGTTATGTTGAGAAATTTTCTTCCTAGTTTTTTCGAGCAAGAAACAAGTATAGTAAGTGATTTCATACAATGAGTAATTTTGAGCTTGCCCTCCGGCATTGCAACCTCGATGAGACACAGCTGAAAAGCATCTAATAGGCTGTCGTGATGTGAGAAAATAGGCTGAGCAATATCAAACTGGTTATTTTGAGAAATTTTCTTCCTAGTTTTTTAGAGCAAGAAACAAGTATAGTAAGTGTATTCATAAAATGAGTAATTTCCCCCAGCTTGCCCTCCGGCATTGCAACCTCGATGAGACACAGCTGAAAAGCATCTAATAGGCTGTCGTGATGTGAGAAATTAGGCTGAGCAATATCAAACTGGTTGTTTTGAGAAATTTTCTTCCTAGTTTTTTAGAGCAAGAAACAAGTATAGTAAGTGTATTCATAAAATGAGTAATTTTGAACTTGCCCTGGGCATTGCAACCTCGATGGGACACAGCTGAAAAGCATCTAATAGGCTGTCGTGATGTGAGAAAATAGGCTGAGCAATATCAAACTGGCTATTTTCAGAAATTTTGTTCCTACTTTAAGAGGCAAAAGGCATAATTATAGCAAGCTTGTATTGTATGACGTTTTCTGCATGCCCACATTATGACACTTGAGACCAGCGACTTTTTCTGCTCCCAGCCCAGTCATGAAAGGACTATGCAAAATGTGAGAACAACAAAATTAACTTTAGCTAGACTAATTTGGATCAAAGCAGCTTGGGTCGTAGAATGTTTTCTGCGTACCCACATCATGACACTTAGAACCAGTGGCTTTTTTCTGATCCCAGCCCAGTCATGAAAGGACTATGCAAAATGTCAGAACAACAAAATTAACTCTAGCTAGACTAACTTACATCACAGCTGCTTGGATCGTAGAATGTTTTCTGCGTACCCACATCATGACACGTAGGACCAGTGGCTTTTTTCTGCTCCCAGCCCAGTCATGAAAGGACTATGCAAAATGTCAGAACAACAAAATTAACTCTAGCTAGACTAACTTGAATCAGAGCAGCTTGGATTGTAGAATAATTTCTGCGTACCCACATCATGACACTTAGGACAGTGGAAATTTTCTGCTCTCAGCCCAGTCATGAAAGATCTATGCAAAATGTCAGAACAATAAAATTAACTCTAGCTAGACTAACTTAAATCACAGCAGCTTGGGTCGTGAATGTTTTCTGCGTACCCACATCATGACACGTAGGACCAGTGGCTTTTTTCTGCTCCCAGCCCAGTCATGAAAGGACTATCCAAAATGTGAGAACAACAAAATTAACTTTAGCTAGACTAACTTGGATCAAAGCAGCTTGGATTGTAAAACGGTTTCTGCGTGCGCACATCACGACACTTAGGACCAGTGGATTTTTTCTGCTTCTAGCCCAGTCATGAAAAGACTATACAAAATGTCAGAACAATAAAATTAACTCTAGCTAGACTAGCTTGGATCAGCGCAGCTTGGATCGTAGAATGTTTTCTGCGTGCCCACATCATGACACTTAGAACAGTGGAATTTTTCTGCTCTCAGCCCAGTCATGAAAGATCTATGCAAAATGTCAGAACAATAAAATTAACTCTAGCTAGACTAACTTGAATCAGAGCAGCTTGGGTCGTAGAATGTTTTCTGCGTACCCACATTATGACACTTAGGACCAGTGGCTTTTTTCTGACCCAAGCCCAGTCATGAAATGACTATGCAAAATGTCAGAACAACAAAATTAACTCTAGATAGACTAACATGGATCAGAGCAGCTTGGATCTTAAATTTTTTTCTGCGTAACTAAATCATGAAAATTAGGATAATTGTAATTTTTTGCTCTCAGCCCAGTCATGAAAGGACTATGCAAAATGTCAGAACAACAAAATTAACTGAGCTAGACTAACTTGGATCAAAGCAGCTTAGGTCGTAGAATATTTTCTGCGAGCCCACATCATGACACTTAGGACCAGTGGAATTTTTCTGCTGTCAGCCCCAGTCATGAAAGAACTATACAAAATGTCAGAACAACAAAATTAGCTCTAGCTAGACTAACTTGGATCAGAGCAGCTTGGATCGTAAAGTGTTTTCTGCGTACCCACATCATGACACTTAGGATAAGTGGAATTTTTTCTGCCCTCAGCCCAGTCATGAAATGACTATGCAAAATGTCAGAACAACAAAATTAACTCTAGCTAGACTAACTTGGATCAGAGCAGCTTGGATTGTATGACGTTTTCTGCATGCCCACATCATGACGCTTAGGTCCAGTGGCTTTTTCTGCTCTCAGCCCAGTCATGAAAGGACTATGCAAAATGTGAGAACAACAGAATTGACTTTAGCTAGGCTAACTTGGATCAAAGCAGCTTGGATCGAAGAATGTTTTCTGCATGCCCTCATCATGATACTTAGGACCAGTGGCTTTTTTTCTGATCCCAGCCCAGTCATGAAAGAACTATGCAAAAGGTCAGAACAACAAAATAACTTTAGTGGTACTAACTTGGATCAAAGCAGCTTAGGTAGTAGAATATTTTCGGCATGCCCACATTATGACATTTAGGACCAGTGGAATTTTGCTGCTCTCAGCCCAGTCATGAAAGAACTATACAAAATGTTAGAAAACAAAATAAACTCTAGCTAGACTAACTTGGATCAGAGCAGCTTGGATCGTAAAATGTTTTCTGTGTACCCACATCATGACACTTAGGATAAGTGGAATTCTGTGCTCTCAGCCCAGTCATGAAAGGACAATGCAAAATGTCAGAACAACAAAATTAACTCTAGCTAGACTAACTTGGATCAGAGCAGCTTGGATTATATGACGTTTTTTGCATGCCCACATCATGACGCTTAGGTCCAGTGGCTTTTTCTGCTCAAGCCCAGTCATGAAAGGACTATGCAAAATGTGAGAACAACAAAATTACCTTTAGCTAGACTAACTTGGATCAAAGCAGCTTAGGTCGTAGAATATTTTCTGCATGCCCACACATCATGACATTTAGGACCAGTGGAATTTTTCTGCTTTCAGCCTAGTCATGAAAGGACTATGCAAAATGTCAAGACAACAAAATTACCTCTAGCTGTACTAACTTCGATCAGAGCACTTGGGTCATTTAATGTTTTCTGTGTGCCCACATCATGACACTTAGATCCAGCGGCTTTTCTCTGCTCCCAGCTCAGTCACGAAAGGACTATGCAAAAGGTCAAAACAACAAAATTAACTCTAGCGGGACTAACTTTGGATCAAAACAATTTAGGACATAGAATGTTTTCTGCGAACCCACATCATAACATTTGGAACCAACGGCTTTTTCTCTGCTCCCAGTTCAGACACGAAAGACTATGCCAAATGTCAGAACAACAAAATTAGCTCTAGCTGGACTAACTTCGATCAGAGCACTTGGGTCATTAAATGTTTTCTGTGTGCCGACATCATGACACTTAGATCCAGCGGCTTTTCTCTGCTCCCAGCTCAGTCACGAAAGGACTATGCAAAATGACAGAATAACAAAATTAACTCTAGCGGGACTAACTTTGGATCAAAACAATTTAGGACATAGAATGTTTTCTGCGAACCCACATCATAACACTTAGGATCCAAGTGGAATTTTTCTCTGCTCCCACCCCAGCCATGAAAGGACTATGCCAAATGTCAGAACAACAAAATTACCTCTAGCTGTACTAACTTCGATCAGAGCACTTGGGTCATTAAATGTTTTCTGTGTGCCCACATCATGACACTTAGATCCAGCTGCTTTTCTCTGCTCCCAGCCCAGTCAGGAAAGACTATGCAAAATGTAAAAAGAACAAAATTACCCCTAGCTGGACTAACTTCGATCAGAGCGCTTGGGTCATTAAATGTTTTCTGTGTGCTAACATCATGACACTTAGATCCAGCGGCTTTTCTGTGCTCCCAGCTCAGTCACGAAAGGACTATGCAAATGGTCAAAACAACAAAATTACCCGTAGCTGGACTAACTTCGATCAGAGCACTTTGGTCATTAAATGTTTTATGTGCTACATTCATGACATTAAAGACCAGTGGAATTTTTCCTGTTCCCAGCCCAGTCACGAAAGACTATGCAAAATGTCAAAACAACAAAATTAGCTCTAGCTGGACTAACTTCGATCAGAACACTTGGGTCATTAAATGTTTTCTGTGTGCACACATCATGACACTTAGAACTAGCGGCTTTTTCCTTGTTCCCAGCCCAGTCACGAAAGACTATGCAAAATGGCAAAACAACAAAATTAGCTCTGGCTGGACTAACTTCGATCTGAACACTTGGGTCATTAAATGTTTTCTGTGTGCCCACATCATGACACTTAGTACCACCGGCTTTTCTCTGCTCCCAGCCCAGTCAGGAAAGACTATGCAAAATGACAGAACAACAAAATTACCTCTAGCAGGACTATAACTTCGATCAGAGCACTTGGGTCATTAAATGTTTTCTGTGTGCCGACATCATGACACTTAGATCCAGCGGCTTTTCTCTGCTCCCAGCTCAGTCACGAAAGATCTACATAAATGTCAGAACAATAAAGTTAACTCTAGCTAGACTAACTTGAATAAGGGCAGCTGGGGTCGAGAATGTTTTCTGTGGACCCACATTATGAAACACTGAGGACCAGTGGAATTTTTTGTTTCTCACCCAGCTATAAATGTTAAGAACAACAAAAATAAGTTTAGCTAGACTAACATGGATCAAGCAGCTCGGATTGAATTTTTTCTGCACTGCCCACCATGACACTTAGGACCAGTGGAAATTTTTTGCTCGCCCAGTCATGAAAAGACGATACAAAATGTCAGAACAACAAATCTAAATCTAGCTATACTAACTTGAATCAGAGCAGCTTGGTATTGTAAAATTGTTTTCAGCGTACTCACATGATGACACTTAGAACAGTGAATTTTTTTTTTAGCCCAGTCATGAAAGATCTATGCAAAATGTCAGAACAATAAAATGAACTCTAGCTAATATTAACTTGAATCAGAGCAGCTTGGGTCGTAGACTGTTTTCTGCGTACCCAGACTTATGCACTTAAGGGGACCAGTGGAATTTTTCCGCTCTCCCAGCCTAGTCACTGAAAAGGACCACCAAAATGTCTATAGAACAACAAAATTAAGTTTAGCTAGACTAACTTGGATCAACGCAGCTTGCAGATCGTAGAATGTTTTCTGCATGGCCACACCATGACACTTAGGACCAGTGGGAATTTTCTGCTCTCAGCCTCAGTCATGGAAGGACTATGACAAAATGCCCAAAAAAACAAAAAGTTGAACTCAAGCCAGACCAACTTGGATCAGGACAGCAGCTTGGATTGCATGACGTTTTTTAATGCCCACATCATGACGCTTAGGTTCAGTAGTTTTTTCTGCTCTTAGCCCAGTCATGAAAGTGCACCATGCAAAATGTGAGAACAAAAATAAATTTAACTTCAGCTAGACTCAACTCGGATCAAAGCAGCTTGGATTGTAAAATGGTTTCTGCGTGCCACATCATGACACTTGGGAAAAGTGGAATTTTCCCCGCTCTCAGCCCAGTCATGAAAAGGGACGACGCAAAATGTCAGAACAACAAAATTAAGTTTAGCTAGACTAACATGGATCAAAGCAGCTTGGATCGTAGAATGTTTTCTGTATGTCTTATACCCCATTACACTTAGGACCCAGTGGAATTTTTTGCTCTCAGCCCAGTCATGAAAGAACTATACAAAATGTCAGAACAACAAAATTAAATATCGTAGCTAGACATAACTTGAATGTGGAAGAGAGAAAGGGAGTTAGAGTAGAAAGTAGAAAGAGAAAAAAAAAAAAGCAGAAAAGGGTGAGGGGGGGGGGAGAGGAGGGGGGGGAGAAAGAAAGAGGGTGAAGTAAGAAAGTAGGTAGTAAGCGAGAGTAGGTATAGAAAAAAAGAAAAAAAAAAAAAAAGTGTGAAGTAATAGGACACAAGCAAAAAGGAAAGAAAAGAAAAAAAAAAAAAAGAGAAAAAAAAAAAGCAAGAAAAGAAAAGAAGAGGGGAAAAGAAGAAAAAGGAGGAAATGAGTAAGAAAGAAAGAGAGAAAAAAGAAGAGGGTCGCACACTGAGGCGCAAAGAGGGGGTGTATCGAGACGAAGGGGGGGCCGGCGGAGAGGAAGAAAGGCAAGCGCGAAAAAAAAAACAAGAAAAAAGCGAAGAAACAAAAAAAAAAAACAAAGCGGCAGAAAAAAAGCACGAAAGAAAGCGGAAGGAAAAAGCAAGCGAAAAAGCGGAAAACAAAAAAGAGCCATGCAAGGAGGAAGAGGAGGGACACGGGAGGCAGGAAAAAAAAATTTACTATATTTCCGCGCTTTACAGTAAACTTCAAAAATGGTTATCATCGATTTTCGTGTAATATTGAATAAACTTTTGATGCCACGATGCCAGCGGTCGGTCATTCCAGGAGGCCCCCAAAGGGGGGAGTTGCGGCCATCCCAGTGGGGTAACCCCCTGGCCGGCTAAATTTTACTATTGGGGGTGGGCTCTTTTTGGTTTTGGTTTTGCCTGGGGTTTTCTGGGTTGGCTTTGTCGGCTTTCGTTGTTTTGTGTATTTTATTATTTTGCTGTGTTTATATAAACATTTTGATAACACCCTCTTCTTATTTCGCCGAGCATTTGCACTAAGGAACTACTTCGAAACTCGTCGAGCCGCCAAGCCCCCCCTTCGGGGGGTGCTGGGCACCCCAACTCCAGAGGGGGTTACCCTCCCCCTGGCTTTTCGGCCTCGGGGAAGGGTGGTCCGGACCCTACCCCGCCCTGCCATATGATGTATCATGTATGCCAAAAGAATACAATATTTGATATCAGTACATTTCTTACTGAAAAAAATGGCGAGCGACATGTGCGAGGGACAACTGACAACTGCGGACAACTGCGACAAGGGAGGGTAATAAATAAAAGCGACTATTGGAGTGTCACTTAAATCAGTAGACACGGTCCATGAATATTCTTGTAAAGCAGGGCCAAACGCACAACACAGAATGGTTCCAATTCTCTAGGACTTTTAATGTGTGTGAACGTTGTCGCTTGTATAAACATTGTTATCAGTTTGTTTACTCAAATTTTAGTAAAAACTGTATAATAACTTGCATTTATCATTTTTTATTTAACTATGAAAATTTATTTGCTGCTTGTCACCGGTATTTGTTTGCTTGTGGCGTTTACGGCCGGAGAAGAAACCACTGGTCCTAAGTGTCATGATGTGGGCACACAGAAAACGTTCTACGATCCAAGCTGCTCTGATCCAAGTTAGTCTAGCTAGAGTTAATTTTGTTGTTCTGACATTTTGCATAGTCCTTTCATGACTGGGCTAGGAGCAGAAAAAGCTACTGGACCTAAGCGTCATGATGTGGGCATTAAGAAAACGTCATGCAATCCAAGCTGCTCTGATCCAAGTTAGTCTAGCTTGAGTTAATTTTGTTGTTTTGGCATTTTGCATAGTCCTTTCATGACTGGGCTGAGAGCAGAAAAATTCCACTTATCCTAAGTGTCATGATGTGGGCACGCAGAAAACATTCTACGACCTAAGCTGCTCTGATTCAAGTTAGTCTAGCTAGAGTTAATTTTGTTGTTCTGATATTTTGTATAGTTCTTTCATGACTGGGCTGAGAGCAGAAAAATTCCACTGGTCCTAAGTGTCATGATGTGAGCATGCAGAAAACATTCTACGACCCAAGCTGCTCTGATTCAAGTTAGTCTAGCTAGAGTTAATTTTATTGTTCTGACATTTTGCATAGATCTTTCATGACTGGGCTGAGAGCAGAAAAATTCCACTGTTCTAAGTGTCATGATGTGAGTACGCTGAAAACATTTTACGATCCAAGCTGCTCTGATTCAAGTTAGTCTAGCTAGATTTAATTTTGTTGTTCTGACATTTTGTATAGTTCTTTCATGACTGGGCTGAGAGCAGAAAAATTCCACTGGTCCTAAGTGTCATGGTGTGGGCATGCAGAAAACATTCTACGATCCAAGCTGCTTTGATCCATGTTAGTCTAGCTAAACTTAATTTTGTTGTTCTGACATTTTGCATAGTCCTTTCATGACTGGGCTGAGAGCAGAAAAATTCCACTTATCCCAAGTGTCATGATGTGGGCACGCAGAAACCATTTTACAATCCAAGCTGCTTTGATCCAAGTTAGTCTAGCTAAAGTTAAATTTGTTGTTCTCACATTTTGCATAGTCCTTTCATGACTGGGCTAGGAGCAGAAAAAGCTACTGGACCTAAGCGTCATGATGTGGGCATTAAGAAAACGTCATGCAATCCAAGCTGCTCTGATCCAAGTTAGTCTAGCTTGAGTTAATTTTGTTGTTTTGGCATTTTGCATAGTCCTTTCATGACTAGGCTGAGAGCAGAAAAATTCCACTGGTCCTAAGTGTCATGGTGTGGGCATGCAGAAAACATTCTACGATCCAAGCTGCTTTGATCCAAGTTAGTCTAGCTAAACTTAATTTTGTTGTTCTGACATTTTGCATAGTCCTTTCATGACTGGGCTGAGAACAGAAAAATTCCACTGGTCCTAAGTGTCATAATGTGGGTACGCAGAAAACATTCTACGACCCAAGCTGCTCTGATTCAAGTTAGTCTAGCTAGAGTTCATTTTATTGTTCTGACATTTTGCATAGATCTTTCATGACTGGGCTGAGAGCAGAAAAATTCCACTGTTCTAAGTGTCATGATGTGAGTACGCTGAAAACATTTTACGATCCAAGCTGCTCTGATTCAAGTTAGTCTAGCTAGATTTAATTTTGTTGTTCTGACATTTTGTATAGTTCTTTCATGACTGGGCTGAGAGCAGAAAAATTCCACTGGTCCTAAGTGTCATGGTGTGGGCATGCAGAAAACATTCTACGATCCAAGCTGCTTTGATCCATGTTAGTCTAGCTAAACTTAATTTTGTTGTTCTGACATTTTGCATAGTCCTTTCATGACTGGGCTGAGAACAGAAAAATTCCACTGGTCCTAAGTGTCATAATGTGGGTACGCAGAAAACATTCTACGACCCAAGCTGCTCTGATTCAAGTTAGTCTAGCTAGAGTTAATTTTATTGTTCTGACATTTTGCATAGATCTTTCATGACTGGGCTGAGAGCATAAAAATTCCACTGTTCTAAGTGTCATGATGTGGGCATGCAGAAAACATTTTACGATCCAAGCTGCTCTGATCCAAGTTAGTCTAGCTAGAGTTAATTTTGTTGTTCTGACATTTTGCATAGTCCTTTCATGACTGGGCTGAGAGCAGAAAAATTCCACTTATCCCAAGTGTCATGATGTGGGCACGCAGAAACCATTTTACAATCCAAGCTGCTTTGATCCAAGTTAGTCGCAGCTAAAGTTAATATTGTTGTTCTCACATTTTACATAGTCCTTTCAACTGACTGGACTGGGAGCAGAAAAAGCCACTGGACCTAAGCCGTCATGATGTGGGCATGCAGAAAACGTCATACAATCAAAGCTGCTCTGAACAAAGTTAGACTATCTAGAGTTAATTTTGTTGTTTTGACATTTTGCATAGTCCTTTCATGACTAGGCTGAGAGCGGAAAAATTCCACTGGTCCTAAATGTCATGATGTGGGCATGCAGAAAACATTCTACGATCCAAGCTGCTTTGATCCAAGTTAGTCTAGCTAAAGTTAATTTTGTTGTTCTCACATTTTACATAGTCCTTTCATGACTGGGCTTTGAGCAGAAAAAGCCACCGGGACCTAAGCGTCATGATGTGGGCATGCAGAAAACGTCATACAATCCAAGCTGCTCTGATCCAAGTTAGTATAGCTAGAGTTAATTTTGTTGTTCTGACATTTTGCATTGTCCTTTCATGACTGGGCTGAGAGCACACGAATTCCACTTATCCTAAGTGTCATGATGTGGGTACGCAGAAAACATTTTACGATCCAAGCTGCTCTGATCCAAGTTAGTCGAGCTATAGTTAATTTTGTTTTTCTGACATTTTGCATAGTCCTTTCATGACTGGTCTGTGATCTGATATCTTCCACTTATCCTAAGTGTCATGATGTGGGTACGCAGAAAACATTTTACGATCCAAGCTGCTTTGATCCAAGTTAGTCTAGCTAAAGTTAATTTTGTTATTCTCACATTTTTCAAATTCCTTTCTTGACTTGGCTGGGAGCAGAAAAATCCACTGGACCTAAGCGTCATGATGTGGGTACGCAGAAAACATTCCACGATCCAAGCTGCTTTGATCCAAGTTAGGCTAGCTAGAGTTAATTTTGTTGTTCTGACATTTTGCATAGTACTTTCATGACTGGGCTGAGAGCAGAAAAATTCCACTTATCCCAAGTGTCATGATGTGGGCACGCAGAAACCATTTTAAAATCCAAGCTCCTTTGATCCAAGTTAGTCGCAGCTAAAGTTAATTTTGTTGTTCTCACATTTTGCATAGTCCTTTCATGACTGGACTGGGAGCAGAAAAAGCCACTGGACCTAAGCCGTCATGATGTGGGCATGCAGAAAACGTCATACAATCCAAGCTGCTCTGATCCAAGTTAGTCTAGCTAGAGTTAATTTTGTTGTTTTGACATTTTGCATAGTCCTTTCATGACTAGGCTGAGAGCGGAAAAATTCCACTGGTCCTAAATGTCATGATGTGGGCATGCAGAAAACATCCTACGATCCAAGCTGCTTTGATCCAAGTTAGTCTAGCTAAAGGTAATTTTGTTGTTCTCACATTTTGCATAGTCCTTTCATGACTGGGCTTTGAGCAGAAAAAGCCACTGGACCTAAGCGTCATGATGTGGGCATGCAGAAAACGTCATATAATCCAAGCTGCTCTGATCCAAGTTAGTCTAGCTAGAGTTAATTTTGTTGTTCTGACATTTTGCATTGTCCTTTCATGACTGGGCTGAGAGCACAAGAATTCCACTTATCCTAAGTGTCATGATGTGGGTACACAGAAAACATTTTACGATCCAAGCTGCTCTGATCCAAGTTAGTCTAGCTAGAGTTTATTTTGTTTTCTGACATTTTGTATAGTTCTTTCATGACTGGGCTGAGAGCAGCAAAATTCCACTGGTCCTAAATGTCATGATGTGGGCATGCCGAAAACATTCTACGATCCAAGCTGCTTTGATCCAAGTTAGTACCACTAAAGTTATTTTGTTGTTCTGACCTTTTGCATAGTTCTTTCATGACTGGGCTGGGATCAGAAAAAAAGCCACTGGTCCTAAGTATCATGATGAGGGCATGCAGAAAACATTCTTCGATCCAAGCTGCTTTGATCCAAGTTAGCCTAGCTAAAGTTAATTTTGTTGTTCTCACATTTTGCATAGTCCTTTCATGACTGGGCTGAGAGCAGAAAAAGACACTGGACCTAAGCGTCATGATGTGGGCATGCAGAAAACGTCATACAATCCAAGCTGCTCTGATCCAAGTTAGTCTAGCTAGAGTTAATTTTGTTGTTCTGACATTTTGCATAGTCATTTCATGACTGGGCTGAGAGCAGAAAAATTCCACTTATCCTAAGTGTCATGATGTGGGTACGCAGAAAACATTTTACGATCCAAGCTGCTCTGATCCAAGTTAGTCTAGCTAGAGCTAATTTTGTTGTTCTGACATTTTGTATAGTTCTTTCATGACTGGGCTGACAGCAGAAAAATTCCACTGGTCCTAAGTGTCATCATGTGGGCATGCAGAAAACATTCTACGATCCAAGCTGCTTTGATCCAAGTTAGTCTAGCTAGAGTTAATTTTGTTGTTCTGACATTTTGCATAGTCCTTTCATGACTGGGCTGAGAGCAAAAAATTCCACTTATCCTAAGTGTCATGATGTAGGTACGCAGAAAACATTTTACGATCCAAGCTGCTCTGATCCATGTTAGTCTATCTAGAGTTAATTTTGTTGTTCTGACATTTTGCATAGTCATTTCATGACTGGGCTTGGGTCAGAAAAAAGCCACTGGTCCTAAGTGTCATTATGTTGGTACGCAGAAAAAATTCTACTATTCAAGGTTCTATTTTTCATGTTAGTATAGCTAGAGTTAATTTTTTTGTTCTGACATTTTGCATAGATCTTTCATGACTGGGCTGAGAGCAGAAAAATTCCACTGTTCTAAGTGTCATGATGTGGGCACGCAGAAAACATTCTACGATCCAAGCTGCGCTGATCCAAGCTAGTCTAGCTAGAGTTAATTTTATTGTTCTGACATTTTGTATAGTCTTTTCATGACTGGGCTAGAAGCAGAAAAAATCCACTGGTCCTAAGTGTTGTGATGTGCGCATGCAGAAACCGTTTTACAATCCAAGCTGCTTTGATCCAAGTTAGTCTAGCTAAAGTTAATTTTGTTGTTCTCACATTTTGGATAGTCCTTTCATGACTGGGCTGGGAGCAGAAAAAAGCCACTGGTCCTACGTGTCATGATGTGGGTTCGCAGAAAACATTCACGACCCAAGCTGCTGTGATTTAAGTTAGTCTAGCTAGAGTTAATTTTATTGTTCTGACATTTTGCATAGATCTTTCATGACTGGGCTGAGAGCAGAAAATTTCCACTGTCCTAAGTGTCATGATGTGGGTACGCAGAAATTATTCTACAATCCAAGCTGCTCTGATTCAAGTTAGTCCAGCTAGAGCTAATTTTGTTGTTCTGACATTTTGCATAGTCCTTTCATGACTGGGCTGGGAGCAGAGAAAAGCCGCTGGATCTAAGTGTCATGATGTGGGCACACAGAAAACATTAAATGACCCAAGTGCTCTGATCGAAGTTAGTACAGCTAGAGGTAATTTTGTTGTCTTGACATTTTGCATAGTCTTTCGTTACTGGGCTGGGAGCCGAGAAAAAGCCGCTGGTTCTAAGTGTCATGATGTGGGCTCGCAGAAAATATTCTACGACCTAAGCTGCTTTGATCCAAGTTAGTACCACTAAAGTTATTTTGTTGTTCTGACCTTTTGCATAGTCCTTTCATGACTGGGCTGGGAGCAAAAAAAGTTACTGGTCTAAGTGTCATAATGTGGGCATGCAGAAAACGTCATACAATACAAGCTTGCTATAATTATGCCTTGCTCTAAAAAGTAGGAACAAAATTTCTCAAAATAACCAGTTTGATATTGCTCAGCCTATTTTCTCACATCACGACAGCCTATTAGATGCTTTTCAGCTGTGTCTCATCGAGGTTGCAATGCCGCAGGGCAAGCTCAAAATTACTCATTTTATGAATACACTTACTATACTTGTTTCTTGCTCTAAAAAACTAGGAAGAAAATTTCTCAAAACAACCAGTTTGATATTGCTCAGCCTACTTTCTCACATCACGACAGCCTATTAGATGCTTTTCAGCTGTGTCTCATCTAGGTTGCAATGCCTGGAAGGCAAGCTCAAAATTACTCATTTTATGAATACACTTACTATACTTGTTTCTTGCTCCAAAAAACTAGGAGAAAAATTCTCAAAATAACCAGTTTGATATTGCTCAGCCTAATTTCTCACATCACGACAGCCTATTAGATGCTTTTCAGCTGTGTCTCATCGAGGTTGCAATGCCGGAGGGCAAGCTCAAAATTACTCATTTTATGAATACACTTACTATACTTGTTTCTTGCTCTAAAAAACTAGGAAGAAAATTTCTCAAAATAACCAGTTTGATATTGCTCAGCCTATTTTCTCACATCACGACAGCCCATTAGATTCTTTTCAGACGCGTCTCATCGAGGTTGCAATGCCGGAGGGCAAGCTCAAAATATACCCATATTTATGAATACACTTACTATACTTGTTTCTTGCTTAAAAAACGTGACTAATGCAGGGATCATAACAGTATCAAAATAAAACAAAACAACGACAACCATAAACAACATTCATGCTACAGCAGGGTATTACACCCGAGATATGAAGGTGTCAGCAAAAATCGCCACCGCTATCGATGCATATATGACAACAATGGATACATGAAATGCATTCATAATAATTTTAATACGGCTGGGTATATCCGTGATTTTACTGGCGGATCCAGGATCCGGGCGCTCGCCTCGGCTTCTTCGCCGCTGACCACCCACACCACGCCGCCACGACCGTCCACCAGCAGCTCCACCTCTGCTCCACTAAATTGTTGCAGCCCCCGACCGAGATGCTGAAACATGCCGCAGGTGCGAAAATTTTTTACGACAGTAGTAAAACTTTAAGGTGAAAGCGATGAGGTGCGCGGAGAAGGTTTTTGGTTGCTCCAATAGCCTACACCCGCAGATACCATCTAACGCTTCAGCCGACTGACTTTCGGCACTATGTATGTCCGGTGAGCGGATCAGCTCCATGAATCCCTTAATCCGTCGTTTCCAGTGTCCCACACATTATGCGCGAGTAAACTTAAGGTGACCCCGCCAACCGTCCTAATTTGCATTTTTGCATAAAATTTGTGACGGAACGTTTTTTGGTCAATTGAAATCGGCGTAAAACTGGTCGCGAACATAACGCTTGCGATTGAAATCTAACCATTTTATCTTCGCAAAAATTCAATTAAAATTAGCCAACTTTTTGAGAATGAAAATTTGTCGATTTGTTTGTGACGTCACTTTTGCATCAAATTTGTTCGCGAACACTGTTATAATAATTTAAACGATAATGCATTAGGGAACAGAATTTCTGCAAATCGAAATCGCCGAAATTCTGTTCGAACAAGAGATCTAATTTCTGGCACTTGAATTTGGTTTTGCAATTTTTGGTTAGCGAAAAACCGAATGAAATTAAACCATTTTCCGTAACAAGGGTATGCGATTCGATATCGGCAATGACAAATAGAATGGTTTTCGGGTTCACTTTAAGTTTATTCCCGCATTAAATGCTAAGTCACCAAAATAACAGTTTTTTTTCCTGAGAACACTAAAATTTGTAATATCTATCTTCTAATCTAATCACATTTACCGTCAGAGTCATAATGCACAATTGATGTCATTACACGTTATGCTGTGCCGTATTATAACACAGTAATAAATGCACATTTCGATTTTGTGAATTACATGAATATTAATTATGTGATAGGTTAATTTTTAATTAACCCTTTCATGCCCTAATTAATTTGTGCATCGTGCAATGATTGATAAGCTCAAGCTTTCGCCAGGAATCGAACCCTGAACGTACGGGTGAAACATGTGTGCGCAAACCACTGAGCTATCTAGGAGCTTTTGCTCGGTTCCTTAGGTAACCTCACAACGTGAGCGAGTAAAAACGCACTTTCAAACATAGGACATACGACAAACTCAGTAAACACAACGACTCGCAATATGCGCTAGGTCCATTTGAACCTAGACGGCATGACAGGATTAAGCAAATTGTGCTAATAATAATTACAAAGTTAAGTTTTTTCTTTTATGAAGCAGGTGGTTTACGAAAAATTTATTCAACCGCATCGAACGTATTTAGCGGACCGGGATTATTTTTTACTGTTGTATGTTATTATGTCAGTGAACCATGTCACCTTCAGTGGCCCCACGTTATAACGCTACAAAAAAAATAGCTTAGACCGGGGGTTCGGGGGGGGGGGGGGGGCTGGCGGCCCTCTTACAACTTAGGCTTAGAACATGGCTCATATTGTACGCTCGAAAATTAGCCCAACATTTAACTTCTCTGACTGTATCTCATACAGGTGACAAGAGATCAACGTTAGGATAATTTTTTATAGTGAGACAATTGTTAGATGTCATGTTAGACATAGCGACAGCACTACCACTCCGGCTTCTACTAAAGAACTTTGTAATCGTTTAATTTCTATTTTGGACCCAATTGACTCTTTTATCGGCTTGCCTGTTGAATGGGTGTGTCCCTTTAATCCTTTGACCCATATTATTTACATTGCATGAGTTTTTATTTAATATACCAATTTAACTTATAATACTACAATAAAACAATTTCCACGAAGCAACGAATATGATGATACCAGTTATTTTTAAGTAAGACATCGCGTGTAAAGTTAATATACTGTCATCTTTATAGCCTGATATCAGTACATTATATCAAGATTTTGTAGCACATGTGCGCCTGAGCAGCAACATATAGTATATCAGCATTTTTAAATCTTTTACGTTTATGTCAAATGTCGAGTTGAAAAACGAAATTATAGTGGCTACACTTTTTCGAGCTAAGACATGCGGTCATACGCTCAAAATATATAATACATTCTTCGCAGCGTCAATATCCGTACTGTAGATTCCGCGGCGATACCCAGATATCCGACTACCACTTCAGTTCACAATATCTGGATACAAATGGAAGAAATGACGTTACCATCTGAAAAGCTTTTGCGAGCACTGCCATAATGTAACATTACTCGCCAATAATATGTTTTTCAGCGTCTCAAAGGCGTTGGGTTTGAGTCACTTGGTCAGCACATCGGTTCTTTTCCATCGTCCCCCCCAAGCTCGCGTTTGCCCAAAAATGGTGAGATTCTGGAAATTTTGGTATTTTTGTGATCCTCGTGTCCTCCCCTATCATTTTGACCAAAAAATTGAATTTTTAAATTTTACATTTTTTTGGGTCACTTTGGGTACCCAAAAAATTTTTTTCTTAAAAATTACAACTTTTCACCCACCATTCCACGCGGCTCGACGAGCTGAATCGAATGGTGATATTTTTAATAACAATAACTGGATTCTAAATTTTTGGGCAAAAATATCGAAGGCTGAGAGGTTCAGCAATTGAACAGTTTT
The DNA here is from genome assembly GCA_030248225.1 of Trileptium ribeirensis. NCBI lineage: Eukaryota > Metazoa > Nematoda > Enoplea > Enoplida > Thoracostomopsidae > Trileptium > Trileptium ribeirensis. The sequence goes on along the minus strand of JASANE010009619.1, from coordinate 14,521 downwards.
TGGCCATAACTTATTAATTTAATATAATAATATGTAATATAATAATAGATCAAATTCCTATATCTGTCTAAATTTTTTGTGACAACTTGAAGTCGGGAACTCGACGTGCCAGGATGCTACCTCTTGACCTTGAAACAAGAAACATAAACAGATTGGCAAGACGCACAATAAACTGGAAAATTTCACCTAAATAATATAAACTTAATATTAGCCAATTTTGTAAAGTCGGTGACGGTTGATTCGGACTGAGTCTATTCACCTACCGCGTAGCCCTGTTTTACAGCTAATAACAATTTAGCTTGCACATGTAAAATTATGAATGAATTATCGTTTGTTTTCCATTTATTTTTCTTATGCATATAATATTTCATTACCATTAGGCAATTTAACCTTCTTTATAAAGAATAGTTGAATCCCGTGTCGCCTTTAAGCTAGCACTCCTATGCCTTATTGTCTTTGCAGTTCTACATTGTTTTTCATATGTTCATAACTGTAATAAAGGATAGTCGAATCCCGTGTCCCCGTTAATCTAGCACGCTTATGCCTTGTTGTCTGTGCATTCCTACATTGTTTTCGGTATGTTCATTATAACTATAATAAAAGATAGTTGAATCCCATGTCCACTTTAAGCTAGCGCATTTATGCCGAGTTGCCTGTGCATCCCTATATTGTTTTCCGTATATTCATAACAATAAGAAAGGATAGTCAAATCCCGTGTCCCCTTTAATTTAACGCGTTTATGCCTTGTTGCCTGTGCATTTCTATGTTCTTTTCCGCATGTTCATAACTATAATAAAGGATAGTCGAATCCCGTGTCCCCTTTAATTTAGCGCATTTATCGCCTTGTTGCCTGTGGCATTTCTCTGTTGTTTTCCGCATGTTCATAGCTATAATAAAGGATAGTCGAATCCGTGTCCCTTTTAAGCTAGCGCATTTATGCCTTGTTGTTAATGCAGTCCTAGATTGTTTTCCCCGTATGTTCATAACTGTAATAAAGGATAGTCGAATCCCGTGTCCCCTTTAAGCTAGCGCATTATTATGCCTTGTTGTTTGTGCATTCCAAGATTGTTTTTCGTATGTTCATAACTGTAATAAAGGATAGTCGAATCCCGTGTCCCCTTTAAGCTAGCGCATTTATGCCTTGTTGTCTGTGAATTCCTATATTGTTTTCCGTATGTTCATAACTGTAATAAAGGATAGACGAATCCCGTGTCCCCTTTAAGCTAGCGCATTATTATACCTTGTTGTTTGTGCATTCCAAGATTGTTTTTCGTATGTTCATAACTGTAATAAAGGATAGTCGAATCCCGTGTCCCCTTTAAGCTAGCGCATCTGCCTTGTTGTCTGTGCATTCCTATATTGTTTTGCGCATGTTCATAACTGTAATAAAGGATAGTCGAATCCCGTGTCCCCTTTAAGCTAGCGCATTTATGCCTTGTTGTCTGTGCATTCCTATATTGTTTTCCGTATGTTCATAACTGTAATAAAGGATAATTAAATCCCGTGTCCCTTTTAAGCTAGCGCATTTATGCCTTGTTGTTTGTACATTATTGGATTGTTTTCCGTATGTTCATAACTATAATAAAGGATAGTCGAATCCCGTGTCCCCTTCAATCTCAGGGCATTTATACCTTATTACCTGTACATTCCTCTGTTGTTTTCCGTATGTCCATAACTATAATCCGCGGTCTAAGCCGTGTATGTATTTTGTTCTGCGGCTTCGCTTTCGTTTAATTTTCCTTTTTGCATAATCGCACTCAGCTGCAAGCGTGGCGGGTATTCTCGGGTCAGTAAACCAACATACAGTCTAAGAACCAAATTCTAATAGCGTTTATTATTCTATTCTTTTCGTTTTCCATGGAACCCCTTCAACAGACCACCACAAAAACAACGCTGAAATGTGTCTTCAAAACACTAATAATCAACCTGAGTTGTCAAAATTATAAATTTAATGAAATATTAATATTAAGGTACAATTTCAACTTAAATAACGTCATCTGTATGCATGACATTTACAAGCAGTTTTAGGCAATAAAATATCTCAAAAGCTTAGCATTTTAATCATTTAAAATGTTACCAAAAATTAAATATTTAGATAATAGTTATTTTGGCATAAATTTTTATTGTGCTGCTTTATTTCATTTCTTATTTAAAGGGATCTTTCACTAAAAGTCATCTTCATTTCTGATATGTATACCAATAGGTCCACATTGGGAGAAACTACTAATCTGCATTGGCCATAACCTGATTCACTTTTGTTATTGCTTAATGATTCGCTTTTAAGAGCCTTTTGGTGTATAATAGGGTGAAGCATCAAGTGCTTATAAAGATTTAAGGGTCTAATGATATCAATTTAGTTTGTACGTATCCTTGATTTTCATGCTATAATCATGTTAATCGACATATATAAATACATGAATAGGTCGTAACGCAGGAGCTAACTTCATCCCGAAATAACCAAGACTTACAGCTTAAGGCTTACATCTCATATGCATTCACTAATAGTCCGCTTTAAATATGTGTAAGAATTACAGATACTACCTGTATATAGACAAAAAGATGCGAGCGTTTAGAACAGACTGCAAGCTATTGATGGATGTAAAACTCTAAAAAGGTTGACATGATTTTTTAAAACTTTCAAAATGATCCATGTGATTGAGGTGGTTGAGTATTTAATATATTATTGTTTCACCGCTTACAGGGGAATTAAAACAATCTCGCTATCAAATCTTACGCTTAGTTTAAATCCTAGGATTGGTGTAAATCGTGATGTTACGATTAGTCTAATGAATTAATGCAGCGGTCACAGAGATGTGCACGCTCACACCACATCCTAACCGGTACAGTCCTAACCGTTATGTAGCCTAACACAACCTAAGACGGGGCCTAATTAGGTTTAAGGACAATTTATGGCTTAGGCTAAAAGTGCAAAGCTTAGGCTTAGCATAAAGTTTTGTATTTGTCTAAAGCTTATTCTTAGTCTGAATATAAGTTGGGGGCTTCTTTACGGTTGCATTTATTACCGGATGTTGCGAAATAAATCCACTCTAATAATAAGAAACTATGAAAACGTCATGAAATTTCTACAGGGAACGATACGCTTACGAAGTATCCTTTTGACAGCTCCTATAAATTACTTACTCTAGGACGAATGCCGACAACTGACGATGCGTCGTCACCTATAAGGCTAACCAGCTGAGCGTAAGTTTAGCCAGTGCCCCAATGTTACGAAAATGACTTGAATTTATTCATCTGTAGGATATATAGATACACAATTTACGTAGAGTTACTTGTTTAAAAATGCCGCATTGGGATGCCCGTAACAAGTGGCTCGTCAGATTAGGAAGATGCTCACTATTACACTAGTACTATCACTTCGCAGCGATGATGAGCGACCACGGTATAAATGCAAAACGATTCCCCTTTGTCGCGAACGCGAATTTTATATTTATCTTCTTGTTTAGAGCATTAATGATCAACTGTGCTTTCTTGTATTCCTTACATATAAAATTGGTACTATCAGTGCTTTGATCTTGTCGAGTAGACACGTGTTTAATTGATTGAGTCATCCTTGAAACTGACGAGCGTATTAGCGTATAGCGAGTGTCGATTGGAAGACAGTTTGTTTTCTATATGGTCCTTCGGACCGGATTCGAACCAGCACATTGACCACCGAAATGGAAGCGCCGATGAAGGCAAAGCAGACAGGTGGTATTGGGGCGACAGTCACTGCTGAAATAAATAAACTAGCCCCTATGCTGTGTGGCGAGGAAGCATTCAATGCCACAACATTAAGGGTTGCTCAGAAACGTTTGCAGCACAACCTAGAACGGTTGTATAAAGCCGACAACGACGTACAGTCGTTAATCACAGACGACTCCATCGAGAAAGATATAACGGAAGCCGAAAACTTCAATAACCGTATATTCACGATGATTACCCAAATTGATGAACACCTATCTCGATCGGCTGTTCAGGCAACTACCAGAACGGTGCCAATTTGGCCACCAACGACTTCTATCAAATCAATACGACTGCCAAAGTTTGAAATGATTACGTTTGGTGGCGATCCTATGGATTGGCAGCATTTCTGGAATTTATAGCCGCCATTCACGACAATGAATCAATGTCGACGATCGAAAAGTTCAGTTATTTGATGGGCTATTTGAAAGACGAAGCCTTGTCTTTCACTAGAGGGTATCAATCGTCGACAGACAATTACAGTCATGTAATCGAAGCTCTACAAGAAAGATTTGGCGGTAAACAACGAGCTCAATTTGCATATTTCCAAGCGCTGATTACTATTGAACCAGCCCGATCAAATAATCTGCCAGACGTGCAGTCTATTTACGACACGTGCGTGATGCACATTGCACTAACTTATTGCGATAGATTTGGAACAAGCGACGTTTTCAGTCGTGTTTGTCCCAACTATATTATCGAAACTTCCGTTGTTTTTGTCAACGAAATTATGTGAGAAAATGGTAACAATCAGTGGACATTGAGTAGCCTAAGAGAGTGGTTACGTGCAGATCTCAAAGCACGTGAAATGGGCAGAGCCACATGTGGCAACAGAAACAGTGTACAAGGTCGCAAGACCGAGGGCAACAACGATATCCATCGTCCTGGAAACAAGAAAGACCTGACAATATTAACTTTGTCGGTTCCAGCCAATGAGAAAACTAAATCCAACACAATGAAAACTCAAACCACTTGTGTGTATTGCACCAAATCTGGGCATAGACACTCCGACTGTCGAACTTTTCCGACGACAGATAGTCGTTTAGACGCCTTGAATCGACATACTCTGAAATTATTGCGTATTTGTTTTCGTGTTGCGAACCATCGGCGTGAACAGTGTCAGTTTTTGAGTCGCCCATGCTTTTACTGTTGAAAGTCTGGCCATCACTGCAGCTTAACTGCTATGATAAATTTGGTGCTCCGACACTGGCGGGAAAGACGGAAAATAATAAAGGCAACACTTCCAATGAAAGCACAACAACACCAGTGAATACAGGTGCTACGGTGACTGTCGCTCAAGAGACAGTCATTGAACACGATGTTGCGTACCTGAAGACAGCTCTTTTCACAGTTACCAATCCCACCGACAACAAGTCTCTGGAAGGGCGTTGTTTAATGGATGATGCCAGTTCTAGATCGTATGTGACCGACCACTTCTGCCAAAAGCTCAGGTTACAGAGTCTGGGTTCCACCTTTGTTTCTGTCGGCCGATTTGGATCTACAAAACGAACCACGATGCAAACAAAACGAGTCCGGTTCAATGTTGTTTGCAAAAATGGAATCATTCAACCAGTCTTAGCTATCGTCACACCTGTTATATCATGCCCGATCAGTCGATATCCTCTCGATGAAAGAAAGTATCCTGTTGTAAAAAAGCTCTGTATGGCGGAACCGGTGCATCCGTACCCAAAAAACCTACAAATCGATATCCTGATCGGTAGTGATCAATATTACAACTTTGTTTCAACAGACGGTGCTATTGTGTGCGAACCTGGCTTGGTATTCGTCCCTTCGCGGCTGGGTTATCTCACAGCAGGCGTCATGCCAATCGAAAATGCGGACGAAACGGCTTCAGAAAACACAATGGTGCTTCTGCGTCCTAGCTCATTTGAAGTAGATGATAAAATATGTCTTGAAAAGTTCTGGCACATTGAAGATGTCGGAACGAAAACGAGAGATATTGTGTCTGTTACCGATGAACAAGCACTACAATAGTTTCAACAATCTCTCGAATTTCACATTGGTAGATATTACGTTATATGGCCGTGGAAGACTACGGAACCGGAACTCCCAGACAATTTCGGTCTAGCGTATGTTAGATTGCGGTCGACGTATAGTCAGTTGCAACGTGATAAAAAGTTACTACATGAGTATGATATCATAATCCAAAAACAATTTGAAAAAAGGCATATTTGAACCATCACCTATCAAACCAGACGGTATAGTTTACTATTTGCCTCATCAGCCAGTTATTACTCCGACAAAAACAACCGCAAAAGTTGGAGTGGTTTATGATGCGTCTGCAAAGACGAAAAAAGATGCACCGAGTTTAATCGACTGTTTGTTGCGTGGGCCTGTCATCCTTGATAACTTATATGGCCTCTTATTGAGATTTAGACTGCATAAAATAGCGTTGCTAAGCGACATCGAGAAAGCGTTTTTGCAGGTTCGATTACAGCAAACAGAGCGTGGTGTCTCCAGATTTCTCTGGGTGGTCGACAAGTCTAAACTCCCGATTCCAAGCAATGTGAAAACATGTCTTTTCGGAGCGATATCAAGTCCGTTTCTTCTGGGCGCAACTATCGACGAGCACCTACGCCGTGCCAACAGCAAAACTGCTCTGAAGATTCGAGAAAATATATATGTTGACAACATGGTTACTGGCGAAAACTTGGAAGAAAACACCGTTCGTCATTATCACGACGCGAAGAAGTTGTTTTACACGGCGTCCATGAACCTTCGATAGTTCTACACGAATTCAGGTTCTGTGCGTAGCGTATTGCTCCTGAAGATCAAGGCCAATCGAAGGAACCAAAAGTTCTAGGAATCAAGTGGAATTATACACATGATGTGCTCTCGTGTAGTGGTACAAAGGCAGCTGAAAGCCCGTCGGTGTCTGTTATCACTAAACGGATTGTCGTGAGGCATGTCGCTGAAATTTACGACCACTGTGGGTGGTTTTAACCGGTTGTGGTGACTGGAAAGATTTTTGTGCAAGATTTACGGACGCGTAATGTAGCCTGGGATAATCAATTGCCGGACCTTCAACAACAGTGGCTCAAGATTTCAGCTGAGTTGTCAAACGACGATTAATATTTCGAGATATATCAACTCCCGAAGAAAAATCAGTGGAGTTACATGCGTTTTGTGATGCATCTACTCGAGCGGCCGCTGCGGTTGTATATCTCCGCTGCCACGCGGAGTCGAATTGGTCATGTAATTTGGTCATGGCCTAATCACGATTAGCTCCGACAAATCCAGAGCAGTCGATACCTCTACTCGAGTTGGTTGCTGTGGAAATAGGCATCAATCTTTTGTTATTTGTTGAATCTCAACTACGGAAATCGATAACGAAAAAGTTTGTGTGGAGCGATTCTCAATGCGTTCTTTACTGGCTATCGAAACAGAAACTTACCACGAAGTTTGTTGAAAACAAAGTTCGTGCGATTCAAAGCCTTTCGACGAACATTACATTCAGATATGTTCCTAGTGAAGAAAATCCAGCAGATATAGCAAGTAGAGGTTGTACTTGCGACGAACTACGCAAAACCACGAAATGGTGGGAAGGTTCACGTTGGCTTGCAAGTTCGGAGTCCCAGCGGCCAAAGAACCCCGTCGTTTCCACAGCAAGTTACTCTGAGGATACTACTACCACTACACTAATTACAGAATCGACAACTGCAGAAATTATGGATGAGCCACAAATTCTTAATCCAAGCGAATATTTGGAAGCCTCTTTGGGGCGATTACTTCGAATTACCGCAGTTGTTCTGCGCTTTGTATCATCTTCGCACACCCAGTACAGAAAGGAAAAATGGCTCTCTGACACCCAACGATATGCAAAACGCTAAATTTTATCACGAGAAACTGGCACAGAGGGTGCTTCATTATACTAAGCGTATTGATTCGAAATACAAAGAACTCGGGGTGTTTGAAGACGATAACGGCATGCTACGCTGTTCTGGACGTATTCAACATTCTGATCTCCCATACGAAGCACAATATCCCATTTTGCTTCCGAACGCTCACCAATACACCCGATTGGTAGTTCTACAGGCACATACAGCATGCCTTCACGGAGGTGTCGCGCAGACACTACATACGCTGCGTCAACAGTATTGGGTTCCTCGAGGGCGAAGTGAGGTTAAAAAGGTTATTAGGCTGTGCAATCGGTGTCGTCGTGCAGAAGGCGGACTTTTTTTTCTCATCAGCTAAATATGCCTCAGTGTCGTGTTACTGGACAACAGCCCTTCAGTACAACGGGGATCGATTATTTGGGATTTCTTGTAAAGACCTCTAATGAGCAATCTAAGAAGGTTTGGGTATGTCTTTTTACTTGTGCTACATCGAGAGCACTCCATCTAGAGTATATCCCGATAGCGAAAGCTTCAACGAATGGAATCAGGGATATCTCACCAGTCTGCGTGGAAGACACGCAAATGCTTCATAACAGAATCCAAGCGAACTCCTACCAACAGTAGGATCAGTAGTTCAAGTCAAAGATAAACTGCCACAAGCTCAGTGGCGTATTGGGAAAATTGAACATTTATTGCATAGTGCTGATCAAAAGGTTCGGGCAGTCAATTTACGATTGTCCAATGGTCGAGTTATAACGCGACCTGTTAAACTTCTCTTATCCCCTTGAAATGGGCCCAATAAACAGTCAAACGAACTCCATTACTGATAAACAAACTAGTATTTCACCGTTAGACGCTAGTTATAAGCTACAATCCGATTCTGAGGAGGAAATTTTTGGCTCTGATACCCAAGATATTCAGAACAATCTTTGTCAGCAAGAACGATTCGAAATCCCGGCACGCACCGAAGCGTGTGCTAATTTACTCAGAGATAGGCCCGAAATTTGAGACGAAACATCCGTCCACCTGATCGTCTGGGTGTAGAGGATACAGCGTAATCGCACTAATGATATTAATAATAAGTAGTACTAATAATAATATAATAATAATAATATACTATACCCTTATTAGATATATGTATATATACAAACTGTATACGAATTATATTTTAACGGTTATATTGTAGTGCTATTTATCGAAATATACACTATAATGTCAAAATATATGGTCGACGTTGTGTTTGGCCACCCGCTTAGTCTTTCAAAGACGTATTTAACGGTTAGTCAAAATTGCGTCGAATTCGAACGAATTCCAGTCAGCTCACTGGGAATGGCTATTGCTTACTTTCGGTTAAGGTTGGCTAATGCTGATGATGAAATACGCAAAATGCTACGCGATGATCGGCTATTGTGGCAACCACACAATGGCGGACTTGAACATTTCGTTCAATGAACACTTCTAAATGTGGAGCCTTGCATTCAATTTGAATTGCGTTTAGATCGCGTGTTGACTGCTGTAATCGAAGAACAGCTAAAAGTCCCAACCCTATTCGAATTCAACTCGAACACGAAATTAGTAAGGCCCGTGGTTCTCAAATGAAGAAGGGTGGTGAATTGGCACGAATTCCGGGTTACAATGTGTTGGGCGAGGTGCTAGGTGACGTTAGCCGCCGTATGCAACAGCGTGAACAGATGCGATTTGAATTGCATCAGTTGTTTGATCCGAACGCGTTCAGGTCGTCGTTTGGACGATCAGCTTTAATCATTGCTGACAGCCAGGGAAGACACTTGCGAGTTGCCTAATTCGGGGCGACTATAGTCGCTATTAGCGGTGCAAAATATGGCGACATAGCCAATGTTATTCGGTATGGGAATTGCAATGACCACGAATACGGACTTGTTGTGTTTTATTGCAGTACAAACTGCTTCGGAGACAGATATGTTCAATCAGGCCGCCAGCAGGATAAACTGCGCGATTTACTCATCATCGTACGTGAAATGGCGGCAACGCGTCTTCATAATTCGATGCTATTCTGTTCAGCACTTCAGCACCCCTATATTCCGGCACAAAGTAATGGCATTATTATGGATCAAATTGATGCTGCGTTAGCCGGATCCCACGTCGTTTCCCTGAACTGGCAATGGTATCCACACACGTTCTTAAAGGAAGCGCACTCCCCTAAACCGGAAATGTTCGACGATTTGCAACCAGGACATCTTAGTGCTCTGGGAATCGAGGTTTTGTACAGTTATTGGTGCCGGGCTTTGCGAAAGCTCCGGTTTGTACCTTGCATTGTCGACGATCATCGGCGCACAGTTGACAAACGTCAACTCAATCACTGTTGTAAAGACCCGAGTCGAGAAAATAGATCGATTTCAAGAACACCGATATTTGACTTATTAGCAACTGCCGATTCGACAAAGTTTTCGACGTCGAGTCGAGCCGTTTCGTCTCATGGACGTTGCGGTGACGCGCACGACGTTAACGTTTATCGAGACAATAAACAAGTGCACGTTAATCAGTGCCAACGATCAAATGACCGGTCGCATGATGATGTGCGAGTGGTGCGTTCGGAAACAAGTCGATATCAGTCTGCTCGCCGCGAAGACGAGCATTATCATGGCCGAATTCGTAGTAAAGCTTTGCGTCTACCGATGGGTTAGAGGACAATGGTTTCGAACCAATTAGCAGCGAAGAGGAGCGCCACGACACGCCTCGACGCACAGTCGAACGTGATCACAACGACCTTTTGGGTAGCCCGCATCACCGTAGTCGGTCTCCCCGACGTGGTCAGAGTTTAGATCGCAGATTGTCTAAACGTCGAAAAGGTGGCAGTCGTCGTCCAGACGAAGATGTACCGACTGAAGGAGTTGGTGACGGCGAAAAGGCCCAACACACCGATTGTGAATCTACTGATGGTGAATCGGGACCGCGAGGAAGAAGCAAGACTAGCCGAATGCGTGATTAATTAGTGTATTGAAGTAATAACGAAGTTCTAGTATAGTATCTTCGAGTTAATGTATTTTTATTAATTTTTCCTGTTTCTTTTCTAGGTAATTTGTCTGTTGTCGGTGGTAGTGTCGCGAACCCGAATTTTATATTTATCTTCTTGTTTAGAGCATTAATGTTTAACGGTGTTTTCTTATATTCGTTACATATAAAATTGGTACTATCAATGTTTTGATCTTGTCGAGTAGACAAGGTTTTAATTGATCGAGTCGGCCTTGAAATTGACGAGCGTATTAGCGTATAACGAGTGTCTATTGGAAGACAGTTTGTTTTCTATACCCGTTGAGCGATAGAGTTCAGGCATACAAAATTTACTAACGATCAGCTAAGTAGTACTTAACAGCTTAACACCTCTAAACGCTATTCCCTGAGCGATCGTGCATGTATATATTCGCGTGTATTGTAATTGTATCCCCAGGAGCACCAAATCCGACCAGACAATAGTCGAAACGTTTCACTGGGAATAGAGTTTCACCTCAGCAAATGCAAGTACAACTCTGTAAGATCGTAAGCGAATCTAAATGCATGTAAAGTAGTCGAACCAGAAACTTACTGTCATGCCATGTCGTACGAATAATTCGCAGTGAGCCTACCCTGTCATTGTATTGCTGTACCCTGTCATTGTATTGCTGTACCATTACTGTTATTGTATGGTGCCATTGTTATAATCCGCTATATACCACATGTATGACTAATCGTCATGTTACGTATTATATTGTGCTACTGTGCTTGATCTCACGTAGAATTGGATAGATGTAATTGAGCTTCAATGGCTCTTCCCGCGTCTAGAGCATATCCTGAACACCACTACTCAAAGTTTTATTCATGTTTGTTAGTCGCCTTCAGCTTACCTGAGCCACCCGAAATAGCACTCAACCGTTCTTGTTATTGTCGATACCCTCACTTATGACTAGCGTTCCTACTGGCGCCCAGTTAACTAGCTCACGCGATCCGTTTTGAACCTGCTCCCTGTTTTCCATATAGTAATGTAAGCTCAGCCGTCGTCAGAATACTTGTTAGACGGTAGGATAGCAGGCGATTTAGTGAACCCACGCGTGTGAACGTTCAGTTGATAAGGCGGTTACCCGATATTTTGTTTGTGTATTCAAGGATTGTAACATACCCATTGTGCGCCCGCGTACCGCTGTACGCTCTGCATTGTGTCGTTGTATAACTGTGTCACCTTTGTTCCCTTTGACCAAACATGTATATATATACCACCGCTTACCTTATCAATAAATCACGATTGTAAATCGGTGGTGTTCTCGCGTTGTTGATGCTCTATGTAGCGATATGCATTAAAGGTGTTTGAAATCGTGACCTGCGTTCAGACTTGTCGGAAAAAGTTGGCAAGTCTTAGCGTGGTTCGCCGATTCCTCCGATATATAGTTACGACTCATGCGACATGGATAAATGTATAAGAACTTCCCGCCACCGTCGATGAGGATCAGAAAGAACCGTCAACCAATCAATTGTCAAAGTTCAGCACGAGCCGTCACGATGTGACGTTAAACGTCTAGGGATTGTCGGATCCTAGTGGGGTACTGGCAAAACTAATTAATCGTCCTTTTGACGCTCCCAGGTGGAGCGAGGAAAGGGAATAGTGTAGTTTAGTTGGCCTGTGAGCAGGTGACAGACAACCTCCCTGTGGACCTCAAAGGTAGTATCACATATAGGCTACGTACGTAACCCCTCCGGCAGGATCAGAACACATTCCTTTAAGCGCTCCTGTGGATTGCTAAGCTCCCTAGCTTCTTGGGACTGACCGTGAAATATGAGTTTACTGAGTCCGTCCTTGAGGTTACGAGAGCCGTGTCGTATGGGCATTGCGTTTTGGAAGTGCGCAATGCAGCAGCGTCACGTCCGCTATATATGCATCAAATAAAGTAAGTGATAAGAGCCTACAGTGTACAAATGCTTCTTAAAATATTTTTTCTAAAAATTGTAATTTATTAATTTCAAAATTTTTTCGTCTTTTTAGTCATTACAGGAAGAAAACAGGCCCTATGTTTTTGATAATTATGTGATTTTGCTTAACAGTTTTTGTGATTTAGTTGAAATTACAAAAATCTAGGGTGCAACGACTACCCACTGCGGACTCCTATATGTTAATTTGTTAGTTATATTTATATATCAAATTGCGCAGGTTGGTTTCTTTGGTATAATAGTTTATTGATAAAATAATAATTTAGGCCGCTCTGATGTCGTTAAGGAAGATTTTCCTAGTGAGCAACAACGAAGGGGACAATCAGTGACCGGAACGACAGTCAGTGAGCAGCAATCTACCCTGCCGTTGCTAAACTCGCCATCAGCTACAACTGATTCTGCAACACCAAACAGTGTTGAAGAAGAACTTGACAGGCATAGTTCTGCGATGTTTGAGCTATACGTAACTTCTATTATAAGGCAAGGCTGTTGAAAGTTATTTATTCTTAGCTGCACGAGTAGTACTTAACAGGCTTGGGGATCTGGTCAAAGTTGCGGATCCGACGTGTATTCACGGCCAACTGAACCCGTTAAGTCGATGACATTGTGTATATATATGCGTGAATTGACTTCTGTCACTCTAAGATTTTGTTAACAGGCACGAGTTATGGCAATAAAGAACACACTTAATTTTTCGCACAGGTTTATCCATTTTATCTCATGCTAGAAATGCAGTTATGTTCTTCAAATATAATTGTGTTAGGTATTTCTTGAAAGGTGTATTACAAGCACTAGCACTTACTTGGAGCCAAAAAATTAATTCAACCACTCTCTTCAGTTGCCCAAGGTCAAAAACAGGAACTTTGGGGTTTGCCATATTTTATAAAACTTGCTACGGATTTTGTAAGAATTATAAACATTTACTTTGTCAGTCCCCACTGGCGAGTAGGCCAAAACATGATGTTTCTGGATATACATAGATGTCGAATTCAAGTCTGATCAACGTAGCATTAGTTTTCGGTGACGTCGCCACCAAATGTCTGGGAATCGGGCTATGTCTCCGTTAACACCAACTGTTTCCGTGTAGCAAAGACATGCTTTTGCGGTTGTTTTCAGATTGTTAAAGCGTCAACTAGTAGGATGGATCTAGCTGTCAGAAGTAGATAAGAAATGGGGGTTTTGCCCCCCCTCCCCTCCCAGATGGGAGGGGGCAGGCTTACCCCCTCCCTGAGGTTGGGGCAGCCCTACCCCCTCCCCCTCCCTGGAGGAGGGGTAGGGGCATGGATCATTGAGGAGTGGTTGAGGCTTGGCTCGTTGAGGAGGGGGTTTAGGAGTGACTCAGTGAGGGTTGTTTTAGTTTTATCCTTCCTCATCACACTTTACTGATGTGCTTGTCTGTAAGCTGGGAATGTGCAAAGCTCTGATTTGTTTCCAAATGTTTTGATCTTGTTTTATACACGCGCCTGGTTTAATAAGCCTACGGCGATTTACTTACCTCTTCCAGCATCGGTACGCTGTATATAATTAACATACGTCGGCCACTTACCTCTGGTCTTTGCCTTACCCGTTTTTGTTTCTTTTTACATCTAAATTAAAAAGAGCCAAGTCAAAAGCATGGCTTGTAAAACGTTACTTACCTTTAGTTCCGGTATCTCCAATATGGTGCACGGTAGAAGCGTCGTGGTCGGACTGTCTGGAGATTTTTGCCGCCGATGATGGCGAGGACTTCTTCGAAGTTGTTGGCTGGTTGAAGAGGCGTGTCTCCGCCGAGGTGTTGTTTGTGGTCCAGCTATGTATGACGTGTGGCAACGATGGCGTGCTCAAGTGGGGGCGTCGCCTGTTTACTTGATGCCGATTGTTGGCGGCGGCTATTATAAATGGTGGTGGTGGTGGTTCGGGGCTTGGTGTCTTAATTCTTGCTTAATACCTTTAATTTTATTTGAATTTTTAGTCACGGAGTAAGTTCTTTAGTCCGCACTACTTTTACC